>OVAF01004214.1:449-10454 GCA_900406245.1 Odontarrhena argentea
GACAAATTGAAATGGTCTTTCTGTGTGGATCCCGTTGCTTTCACCTCTACGTACTCTATCTTACCACTTCGATTTTCTATTATTAAGTCGTAAGGTAACCCGGTTTCGCTATGCTCATTAACCCATCTAACCACAGCCTCCTTGCCATATTTTGATGCAAAGTATATGTAAGCGATTTCTTCACCTTTTCTACCAGTCTGTTGCGCCTGTGCATTCCATGGATTGCTGGTGTGAGGCAGATCTCTTATGCTGCAGTCAGCTGACACGGAATTGTTCCATTCATGAACAGGATTTCCTGAGGTTGAGGCTCTCTTCATAGACAGAGGTTGCAACGGGGATAGCTTATTAGCTCCTGAACTTGGTCCTGCACTGTTATCATATCCAGCAATATCTATGGTCTCAGTCTGTATCTGTCCCTCAAGAGCCTCTGTTACAAGCTCCTTCTGATTGAAAGGGAAAACAAATAAAGTTAATTACTCTGATAACAGCAAACTGCAAACATTTACAGCTTTTTCTTTCAGCAGAAAGAAATGAAATGATCAAAAATAAGGAGAAGCAAGATAAATATTCCCCGAAACAGATTTCCCACTTAAACAAGTATACTTAATGAACACGACAATGTATGCACCTCTAAAACACTGAACTAGAAGCTACTTTCATAGGGCACAGAGCCATGTGAAAACAAATTGAGATACTACAAACTCCATGGCATATTCAGGTGTAAATAGCAAGGTAAATTTTCAGAAATGCAACCAGGTTTCAGTTTCAACCATTATCATGCAGATATTTCAGGAAAAAACACAGATCCTGCCACCTGCGATCTTGGAAAGCTTTCCATTCATTAAGTNGATTGAGATACTACAAACTCCATGGCATATTCAGGTGTAAATAGCAAGGTAAATTTTCAGAAATGCAACCAGGTTTCAGTTTCAACCATTATCCTGCAGATATTTCAGGAAAAAACACAGATCCTGCCACCTGCGATCTTGGAAAGCTTTCCATTCATTAAGTCGAGAGAAATACAGGGACAGGGAGACAAAGTGGGGAGGGGAGGTGACAAGGGACATGCCTTTTTATCCCTTTTCAGCCTGCCACAGTGACATTGTGATGTCATGCAGAATCAAAGGGCAAGGCTGTACTAGGGAAGCATTTACATTTGCTGAACTCAACTCCAAGAATTTGCAACTGGGTGCTAAGTCTCAGCGCAAGAGTAGCAAAGAAATTATTTCTTACAAAGAGCACAAGAACAAACAGAACAACAACAAGAGCAACATCTTAAAACCAAGTAGCTTAAATCTGAAAAAGAGGGATAACAGAAAATACTGGCTGCACAATGAAAATACTGAATATCTCTTCAACTTGTAAAAAATAAAAAGGGAAAAAAACTAGCTAGAACTTATAATACGGGAGTTGATAATGAATATGGATGNTAATTCGAGAGTTGATAATGAATATGGATGTAAACTAGAGCAAAGGTGAAGCTATCTCTCAACCTTGCACACTTGCCAGAAAAGCCATTATAATGTTAAAGCAGTAGAGTCAGCATGCTCAACTCACTTCACATAGGCCAGACTCAAGCAACATTATTTGGCACATTGAAGGTTATGGAAAACAACAGCTTTTGCAGATTGGACGAAAAGAAGGAAAACAGCTCTNAAATACGGGAGTTGATAATGAATATGGATGTAAACTAGAGCAAAGGTGAAGCTATCTCTCAACCTTGCACGCTTGCCAGAAAAGCCTTTATAATGCTAAAGCAGTAGGCCAGACTCAAGCAACATTATTTGGCACATTGAAGGTTATGGAAAACAACAGCTTTTGCAGATTGGACGAAAAGAAGGAAAACAGCTCTTTCGCGGAAGAAAAAAAAAAGTGTTTACATGACAAAAGCACGTCCTTAGATTACGAGGATGTCAGAATAAGAGGTATTGACATCGCAGTAAGAAAAATTTGGACAGATCAGATATTATAAGGAGTAGAAAACAGTAAGGTTTCCCCGAGAAAGGTAATTTCAAAAATATGGAGGGTGATTGCTAACAAAAGTCTTCAATCAAATTAATTAAAACAAGGAAAGAAGGGAAAAAAAAAAAATGACTAGAGCAATAATGGTCACTAACTCACAGCGACATTTAGTAATCCAACAAATGGAAATGATGACATCACTTTATCTCTTTTCATCTGAACCTGTACTTCGGTGCCCCTTAAGTTGTAAGAAGACAAGATATTCTCGACAAGCTACAAAATTAAGATTTAAAATGAAGTATTAAAAGACAAACAAACAGGCAGCCTCATTCACTTTCAGTTTCATGATTCAGACAGTCGTCCAATCTCGATATACCAAAGGACTTACCGTAGACATGCTTAGCTCTTTACACTTTTCCTTCCAAGTTGAAATAAACAACTTCAAAGCTCCTTCAGAAAGTGTGATATCAGCCTCACTGACACTGAAAACCTGCTTAGCATCAGAATCACCAGCCGATTTAGGTATCTCTTGTTTCGCATATTCTCTAGGTAATTTAGAGGGTCTTCTTCTAAGCAGTTTGGATGAATTAGATTGTTTGTCATTACGACTTTCAGCCTTCCTTTTCTTATTGCAGCCCCTAAGTCGCTTCATCTCTTGCGCAACAGATGGATATGGACAAGAATATCTACTGAAATGGTTAGAACTATTAACATATTCGACCTCATAATCAGCACTATCACTGTCATCTGAGCTCGACGAATGAAACCTTGTATGCTTGCCACAAAAATCTTTAAGATGTAAAGCTGACGAGTCAGCATGCTCAGAGTCAGATGAGTCAGCATGCTCAGAGTCAGACGAGTCAGCATGCTCAGAGTCAGACTCGTTAGCATGCTCAGAGTCAGTAAGGGATTTATCTTGCCGTTGTTTATTTGATGAAAGGATGTGATACTTCTGATGCAGTTCAGTCAGTAAGATCTTCAATGTTTCGCCTTCTTGTCTTTTTGCATCTTGAATGAAAGATACATGCATCCTAAAAACGCATTAAATCACATATAATTAGCTAACGCAGTATATACAGTGAATAAGTAGACAACATAATTTGCTAAATCTCTTACAAAACCATATCCTTTGTGAAATAAAAACATTTACAATATAGAACTGAGAAGACATCCCCTCCAACCCTCAATCCACTACTAGAAAGTTAATAATGATTTAAAGGGAACAAGGAAATCAAAGCCAAGTTTCCAAACTCAATTTCAGCACACAATAAATCAACACATTAAAGGCATGGAAAAAATCGGCAACGGATCAAATAACTTGCTGGATTTGTGATAACAAAACTACTTAAACCAATACAGTATCAAAATAAATAACTGATAAGCAAGTTTAAAAAAAAAATTCAAAAAGTCAAAATCATACCGTAAGTTCTGAATACGAACACCAAGCTTTTCCTTGCTTGAAACCGATTTTCTCTTGGCAACAAAATCCAGGAATTCATCGAGCTGAACATCGTCCATATCATTATTGTTTAAATAGCTATCAAGAAACGATATTATCTCCTCACTGGAGATCTGAACAGGACCAGTATAACCAAAGAAAGATGGAAAATAGAGCAAGACAAGTGGATGCTGCAGCAAAGGTCCTAACTCCAAATCATCAAAAGAATCAACAGACTCGTTTCGACATACTGCCACTTCCAAATCATGCAGGGTCACAATTCCTCTAGCCCCAATGAAACAGTGAATAAAGGCATTGATCTACAAAGACACCATGGTATGCACATTAATTCTAAAGATTCAAAGCAACTAAGTTGAACACTGAGCAACAACAATGGAAAGATAAAACAGATAGTCTATGAAAGTGTAGAGCATTTCTCTTACTTTGGCTTCAAGGGACATAAGTTTGGAAAAGGAAGGAACATCATGCATTTGCACCACAAAGGAATCAGCTGGAAGTTTTGCTAGAACCAATTGCGAAACTTTAATCGAAGAAACGTTTTGTCCAGAATCAACCAGTGATTGACGCGTCTCGTAGACGGCCTTACTAATTCGCATGACTTGAGCATCGCGCCTTGAATTTGAAGAGGATTCATGAAATTGAGAGGCACCAGTAGCGCCACCGCAAAACTGGTGAGGAGGGAAGTAGAGATTGTGGAAATTGTATCCATTGGGTTGCTGTTGGAGATTGAAATTGGGAAACTGATGAGTCGATTGAGGAAGAAATCCACCGTTCGCAGACCACGAGCCGTCGCCAGATCCTTGCATTAGTCAACGCCGGCGAAAATAGTTCGGGGAAGAAGAAGGGTTTGTGTCTCTCTATTTAGGGTCTACTAGGTTTATACCGCGCTACCCTGCGGGTCTTTTTTGTCATTTTATATATTTTTTTCTTTCGAATGGTCCATTTTACTTTTTTTTTTTTTTTTTTTTTTTTTTTTTTTTTTTTTTTTTTTTAAAAAAAAAAAANTTTTTGTCATCTGATTTTATTAACATAAAACTAAAGCCTGAATTACAAAGCAAGAGTCTATAGAGTCCGACTAACAAAGCTCGGAAACTTAGGAAAACAAAACCCGCAAATCCCAACTGCTTAAGCTTGGAATTTCAGAAAACTAAAGTCAGCCGAACACATATTCTGTTCCCTGGAACCAACAAAAGGACCTGATGAAAAAACAAACTCAAAGATAATCCGGATACACCACAGATACAAATACATTTTTTATTTTATTTTAATTGCATATTTTGTTATTTAAAAATATTAATTATATATTTTTAATATGAAGTATTTTTTGCTGGTGGTATAATTTTTTTTTTTTTAGGTACCTTAGAGGGTATGCTTTGTTATNTTTAAGGTACCTTAGAGCATCATTAGTGGTGATCCCCTAATGGGGATCATTTGATTAAAATATCATTAATTATATTAACTAGGTGAGAACCCGCGCAATGCACGGGTATTTTTCTAAAATGTATTTAGTTATTTATATTTATTATTAATGAATTTTATATTTTTATATAATATTTGCGATTTTTTTGTTATCCTCCTTTTTTTTATCTTTTTAAATTTCTAGAGGTAACATAATGGTTTCGGTTAATGTGCTAAAATCTTGGCAATGACCCTTGCCCTTGGCGTATAAATAACATCCAACTAAAATGCTTTTTTTTTAAAATCCAACATGTGACAAGATCATAATCAAATTCAAGAAGATCACAAATAATAAATTAAGATGGACCAAAAATAAACTAAGCAGATGCAGTACACATAATAATTATAGCTTAAGAACATACATTAACTATGAAAGAGTTGTTTTTCCAAAAGAGTAACAAAAGTAAATCAATTCAATTTATCTTGTAGTTTAAGAGACTTTGATCCAATAGTATATACATATATCTTAACGTATAAATTTTAGGTTTCCGTACTCTTAAGTCTTAACTGCCAAGTCATGAAACACTTAACTACATCACCCGAAGAAATTAAGAAAATCATCCATGTATGTGTACTTCCACTTCAACTTCTTCAATTATTCTTCTACTTCTTGTATTCCAATCTCATCAGCCTTCTTTAGTTCGTCTCCAACCAGTCCAACTCAAACCCTGCTTTTGTCACATATATCAGTGTAGAATATGTGAAGCTGAAGATATGAGGAAAGCAAACCAGATGGAAATCATATAATATATGCACTCATGATAGTTCAACAAACTTTTAAGCAAAACCACAGTTGGAAGCCAAAGTGTTTTCTCGATTTACTCACCTTTTTCATAACCATGTTTGGAGGCGTATCCACCTTATTCACCCACACTACAAATTATCCTGCACACAAAAAATTGTTATTTATAAGACTTAAGAGCAGCATGAGACAATGCAGCATTAAAAATTCAACAATCTTGTAGTGAAACATGCTAACAGAGCCATGAATGGAGAGAGCTTAGATTTTCTGAACATAACTTTACATCTATCATAACAAAGAAAAACTGACTTGATCAATCTCACTTCACCTTATTGAAAACGAAGAATGATAGACATGTGGATCCCGTTACTTCTCAACATGTGACCATTATCTGAAAAGATCCACAAAAGTGGTAATAAACATTTCAAGTACAACAAATATTTGAACTCAGACTCATAATGGTAGTTGAGAGTACCATAGACCAAGCACATTATAGAAATGGAACAAAAGTGACTTACATAGTAAAATGGACAGAACTTAGGTTTTCCTCTTCTTCCATAGCTAAGCAAGGTAGCTCCCTTTTTTAGGGCAATGATAGTCTGAGTAAGTCAAAAGGATCCCATAAGCAAGTACGAGAAGTTCTTGCAAAGGAGATCTCAAATCGACGATTAAAAAATTAGTGCATAAAAAGTATAAGAAGCAATGCACACACTAAAGAGTGCACATTGATTCGCACCGTAAAACCATTCCCTTAATCATTCCACAAGTACTCATACCAATCTTGCTTTCCTCATCAGCCATTGTTTCTCGTGTAGACAAGCCTCGTGCCGAATTATCCACACAAGCATCTATTACATTTTAGGTCCCTCCATTTTAAAATCCCAGGATGAACAAGAGAACTAACAAATTAAAAGTTTGAGAAAAATAAATAAACCTTGAACATTACCAGACCGGTGAAGCTGGTGACTGTTGATAGAAGACTTCGGAGCTGCCATGCGAAATACTACCTCCACTCTCCGAAAGCTACCGGAACTCGAATAATATATGATCCATGTTGAGAACCATTTTCTCCTAAAATTCGAAGCAAGAACCTTTGACGATTGTGCTTCATCGCGGAGATCGGCAGAGATATATTAAACACCACCGGATCTCATTGCTTCGCTGAGACCTCAGCTTCCTCTTGAGGATCAAGTTGTATCGCCGGAGCCTAATCTGTAATGCGGACGCAGAGCATCAGAACACGCAAACTTTACCACCTATGACGACGCACCATCGCTTCGATGAAAATTCCACATGTTCAGTTTTAGAATCTTTATTTTTGATCACAACCCCAGTCTATTGAACTAATGATTGAGGATATTCTATTCTCCTTTATATATCAATAAACAATTTTACAGGAAACAATTTGATGAGTACAAAGACTCCCTTGGTACCTGACCCTAGCCAAAATTCATGTTTTTCTGGTTTTATGTGTAACCTTACATTCTTTCGTTTTTCATGGCGTACTACTGGCATCCAAAAGAACAATCTTTAGAATAAGCACAACATAGCTAAGAGTCTAAGAGAAAGGTATCAACTTACCCATTTTCGCTAGACCAGTCATAGATCCTGCCCACAACAAAAGTGAAAATCTTCAAAACTTTCCTTTCCTCAATAATAGAGAACACGAATAATCCCTTTAGATTATAAATCCCTTAAGAATTCACAATTTAACAATGCTTAGAAAGTATACGTGCACAATATCAGAGGAAAATCAATACAAAACCATGTGCAAGAATAAAAGATGAAGCAATACCCATCTTTAATTGTCTCTGCTCTCGCTGGCTATGATTAAATTCTGAAAATAAAACCCATTTTTTGGTTTTGGCTAGCTTTCAGACATATTAGACGAACAAAGAGGAAGGAGGAATTAGGAAATTAGGGTATTGTAGAGTTTGCCATCTCAACCGTTTCGGTTTTGGTTTCAAGCGTTTTACGATTCCTAACCTTCCGAGCAATTTTTATTCGTAACCTTATCAAAGATCTTAGATAACATTGGAGGAAATGAACAGACCAAAGGTGTTATAGGTGGATACAGGTGTCATCACTATAAGCAGCCACGTGTCGATACAAGGGAGAGCACCGTCCTCTTTTATATAATAGATTAATTAATCTTAAGAACCCATTAAGGTTTTATGAGAAAACTAGCCTCCACTCATGATCCCCTAATGGGGATCTTTGTATATTGTTTTCAATATATATATATATATACAAGAAATTATCAAAAATCTGAAACAAAACTAATATATTGAAAACTTTGTTTGAAAGAAGAAACAACAATATGAAATTTAAACAAAAACGGAAGATCCATGACAAAAGTTTCAACTAAACATGGAACCTACCTTATTGATGTCATGGACCACTTCATAATGGACTGGCTAAAACCTTGAGAAAAAGGACCTAGCATTAAGAATGATCAGAACCAGAGACAACAACAAGGCCACGAAACAGTCCTGGTCCAATCAAACCGCCAAGAACACCTTTTCCCACCACCATGAGCTCCACACACTCATCTTCACTCTCTGACTGCATTACTTGATCTGTAAATTATTTTCTTGGTCTAAATGAAGGTTTACTCACTTGTTTCTGACCTTTATCTCCTGAGGTGTGCTTCGAAGCAAAGTCTTTAGCCACGTTTGACGGAGCTTCTTTGTTATCATTATTGTGATATTGTTTGGAAGAACCAAAAGAGATCACAGACTTGAAAGAAGTCGTATATGAAGGTTTGGGACTTGAAGCATAAACACTTGAACTCTTCTTATCTCCCATTTTACGACAGAATTGACTAGTCTCCATTTTTATTACGGCAGCCTTATGATTAGCCAATCCTTTAGGTTCCTTCATCTTGATAACCTCTTGCATTTCTAACTTCAATCCATTGTAAAAAAACATGAATCAGGTGGTTCTCTTCTACTCCAGGAACTTGAGATGCTAATTCTTCAAACTCATTGATGTATTCCGCAACGGACCCATTATGTTTAATTCCGAACAGCCTCTTCCCAGGTTCGTCTTCAATGGACTGAGAAAACCTTTCAATCAACCTTCTTTTAAACTCATTCCAATCCCGAAAATCATGACTAACAATTTCAGCGTTGTACCAATTCAATACAGGACCTTCTAAACTCATTGAAATCAAGTCCAGCTTCTCTTGAGCTGTGTAACCTCCCAAACAAAAAAAATCGCTCAACCTTAGAAATCCATCCATACGGATAATTGCCATCAAAGACCGGCATCTCAATCTTCTTTAACAAACAATCACGATTACCCAAGGTATTTTGTAGATTCCGATAACCTAAATCCTCGTTTCTATGGCCAGATTCCAGGTTTTGAGAAGATACCTGTTTTGCTTTCGCAGTTGCGTTCGTAGCATCGCCGGCTAAGCCGGAAAACCAATGCTTCAATTCGCGCTAAAGAGTTCATCGATGATTCCAATTTCTGCTCCACCAATTGTAATCGATGATTTGTCTCTGTGTTGGCCTTCGTTAAGCGATCCCACCCACCGTGTATCACTTCCACATGATTTGTCAACTCCGGTCAGTTCCTGAAGAAGCGAACACGATTTTATGCAAGATAATGAGATCAATTCAAGGTGAATCGAATGATTTTTGGAGTTCTCGGAATAATCGCCTCAGAGAGGGCTTTCACTTCTTCGACAGAGAAATCGCGAAAGAGAGAAGAAATTGATGAAAAAAAAAAAATTTGGGTTTTATATTTTATGCTCGACCAATCAGAGAAGGCCACGCTGCGGATCTTTAGGGAAGCAAAAGGACCTTATTTAAACACCGGTTCTTGAAACAGTGGCCATTTCATTTTCTTTTTGAATTAAATTTTGGGTCAAGAACCCCTTAAGATTCAGCTAAGATCCCCCACTAATGGTGGTCTTAATTAGTACTCCAANGACCAGCTCCATCGGTGCTTCTTGAGGAGTACCTAAGGGGTGCTTAGATTTAATTTTAATTCAAAAAGAAATTAATGTGGTGCAATTCTGAAGAAACGATTCCAAAATAGGAATCAGAAGCACCGCATAAGAACCGATGCGTGGAGCTTTCTGATAGGCCGAAATTTAAATATAAAAGGTTTTTGTTTTTTTTTTTTTTTCATTTCTCTTCTGTCTATTCTCTCTCTCTCTCAGTTCTCTCACGAAGAAGAAAATGTGGTCTGAGGCGATTCAACCGAATCCCTCGATTTTCAATCGATTCAGCTTGAATTGGTTGTTTCAATGTTTATTTCCTCGATTTTCTCGTTCGTTTGAGCCCAGATTCGTGGGTTTTCGTGTGATTTTGAGCTGTAGGGTTCGTCGGTTGAAAGGGGAAATTCCGGTTTGATTTCGTCGGAATCTGAATTT
>OVAF01004215.1:0-10452 GCA_900406245.1 Odontarrhena argentea
AACAACTATGTTAGAGACATACAATGAGTATGATTTCAGGACACCTTTCCTTCATTCACTACATATCAAGCTAGGTCGTGATAGTCAATAAGAAAGTCACTAGCCAACGTGCTAGTGGACTTTACAATTTTTTTACGAACATAATTCATTATTTACCATGGTTAGGGGTGTCAATATGGACCGCAGCCCGCGGACCTAGCCCGTTTAAGACCATGATGGAGCGGGTTTGGGCCGTGAATATGAAGCCCAAAAAGTAGCAGGCCTAGCGGGCCTATCCGCCTGGGCTGCGGGTTCATATGGGCAAGACCGCAGTAGATCCGCGGGCTTGCGGGCTACCCGCAAAGTTCTATGTTTTCTGAATGTTTTTATAGTTTCTAAGACAGACAGAGGGTTTGGTGCTTTTAAAATACTCAAAGTTAGAAACCCTAGTTCGATAGTTCCTACTTACAAGCAATAACAAGATACGTGGTTCAAATCTTTGAAAAAACACCGAGTATACAGAGGGGAAAATCTTCGGTTTCAATCTCAGATTCTCAATCAAGCTGAACAAAACAATGGTTATTATTGTCAAATCTCTGTTTTTCTGTCCTGTCTTCGATCTGTGTTTTAACATGTAACTAAATCTGTGATCTTATATTTTCAATAGTTCACAGATGGCTCTTACAATTTGAACGTCCTAGACGAGGAGTCTCAGTTGTTTGCGAGTAGAATGAACGCTGCAGCAAGAATGGCTGAAGGTGATGATGGTAATGATGTTAATTTCGTAACACCTCCACCAAAAAAGAGAAGAGTAATATCTGAAGACGTGGAAGAGGAAAACGAAGATGATGATGATGATGTCTTGGAAGATGGGACACCGAAAGAAGAAACAACAGACCCGAAAATGAAGAGACAGAATTCTAAAGTGTGGGATGACTTTGTTTTGGTTACGAAGGTTATAAGAGGCAAAAGTGTAGAGAGGGCAGAATGCAAGCATTGCAAGAAAAATTATGCTTACAATTCACATAAGAATGGCACCCACTCTTACCAGAGTCATCTTGAAAAGTGCTTGCTTATGAAGAAGAATGGCGATGTCAGTCAAATGACTGTTAATGCAGAGGCAAAACTTCAGTCTAAGAAGTACGATCATGGTGCTTTCCGTGAGATGGTGGCTGTGTCTATTATCCAGCATGACTTACCTTACTCATACGTTGAGTACGAGAAAGTAAGAGCGACATGGAAGTATTTGAATGCTGACGTGAAGTTCATTAGCCGAAACACAGCTGTGGCAGACGTATACAAGTTCTACGAGAAGGAGAGAGAGAAACTAAAAATGGAGCTATCTACTTTGCCTGGAAGAATCAGTTTCACTTCTGATTTATGGACTGCCATAACTCACGAAGGTTACGTTTGTCTAACAGCACACTACGTTGATAGTAATTGGAGATTGATTAACAAGATTCTCTCGTTCACTGCTTTACCGCCTCCACACACCGGTCTTCTCTTGGGAATGAACCTACTGGTTCATTGAAGGAGTGGGGGATTCATAAGAAAGTCTTCTCCATCACATTGGACAATGCAACTAACAATGACACTATGCAAGATTTTATGAGATCACAGCTTTCTCTACATGATGGTCTGTTATGTGGAGGAGAGTATTTTCATGTGAGGTGCTCTGCACATATTCTTAATCTTATCGTTCAAGATGGTCTTAAGGTGATTGGGAATGCATTGGTGAAGATCAGAGATAGTATTAAGTACGTTACAGCTTCTGAATCAAGGCAAATTTTATTTGCAAAATGTATGGAGTCTGTTGGGTTAAAGACCAATGCTGGTTTGGTTTTGGATATTGCGACGAGATGGAACTCAACGTACCATATGCTTGACAGAGCCATTAAGCATCGACCAGCTCTTACTTATCTCAAATCAATTGATGGGAGGAACTATAAGCATCAATCAGAAGATAATGAATGGATAAGACTCAAAGAGATGTGTGATTACTTGGAGCCTTTTGATGAGATCACTAGACTAATCTCAGGTACAGCATATCCAACTTCTAACATGTACTTCATGCAAGTCTGGAAGATTAGAAACTGGTTGCAAAAACATGAGACATGCAATGACGTGACTATCCGTGAGATGTTTGTACCTATGCAAGAGAAGTTTGATAAGTACTTGGACGAGGTTAGTGATATATTTGCTATGGCTACAGTGTTGGATCCAAGGATGAAGTTAACCCTTGCACAATATTGTTTTGAAGAACTTGATCCATTTTCTAGTGATTCAAATATTAACCACTTGAAAGGTAAACTGAAAACTCTTTTTGAGGCGTATGAGAAGAAGGGGAGTTCTACGTCCTCGGTTCTAACTACAAAGGAGAATCTACGTGACAAGGATGTTATGAGTGACAAAGAAAGCTTTGGAAAATATTCTGTAAGTCTGTTATAACATTTAGTCTGTTATTACATTTTGTCTGTTTTTACATCATGTCTGTTTTTACATCATATGTATTTCATATCCTGTCTGTTTTAACAGGACTTCTTTGCATTTCGGAAATCAACTGTTGTTTTTAATGGAAAGTCGAAGCTGGAAATGTATTTAGATGAACCACCTTTAGATGTCACTTCTTGTGAGACTTTGAACATCCTGGAATTTTGGAAAGTTAACTACGTCAAATACGGAGTTTTAGCTGAGATGGCTCGTGACCTCCTCACCATTCCAATCACAACAATTGCTTATGAATCTTCCTTTAGCATAGGTTCGCGTGTCTTCAACAAATACAGAAGCCGTCTTCTTCCGAAAAACGTTCAGGCATTAATCTGCAGTCGTAATTGGTTAAAGGGTTTCCAAGCGTACGAGAATGAAGAAGAAGATGAAGATATTGGTGCTGAAGAAGGGTCTTTACCTACCCTCCAATCCATCATTGATGACACAGAGTGAAGAAACATTTCAATCTTAGTTAAAACTCAAAAATAATTTCCTTGATTATTTTGAATTCTTGTTGGTTGATTCTTGTTTTTGAATTCTTGTTGGTTGATTCTTGTTTTTGAATTCTTGATTTTGAATTCTTGTTGGTTGATTCTTGTTTTTGAATTCTAAATTCTTGTTGGTTGATTCATTTTTTGTTTTTTTGGAGTTTCAGTCATTGTGTTTTCTAGTTCTATCTGTTAAAACATAAATGTTTGTTCTTGGATTCTCTGTTAAAACAGAGACACTTGTTCTCTAATTATCTGTTTAAAACAAACAGTAGTTCTCTGATTATATGTTTAAACAGACAAGTTGCCAAAACCAGACACGATTGTTTAAAAATTCATCACAAAGACAAAATCTAACCCTTGTTACTTAACAAACTTCTAAACTTCCAGTAGGCTTTACAAAAAACAACACAAGGGAGCCGCAATGAACAAACATAAATAAAAACATAATAGAAAACACAACTTGATTCTTCTTCATCCGATGTTACTCTATCTTCATCCTTCACAATTTCACATGTCTCCTTCTGTAAGTAAGTAAATTAGTTAGCAAGCATAAAACAAAAAGATAAAAGACATTATGCTTTAAAGTTAAAAGGACAGATATGATTACCATGCTCATCAAGCTCGGCAAGAAGAGATGTCAAACGAGCTGTTATGGTTTGACTATCTTTCAAAGCTTCATGGACCTTTCTCTTCATGCGTCTTATCCAAGGCTGATTTTCTTCTTCGTCATGCTCAGGAAGGTCTTCGAATTTTACCTCTGCTTTTCCAAAGGTCAGTCTCTTGTTGCAAGTGATAGGAGAAGGGACATCTTGTAGAATATCCGATTTACGGGACGGCACAGATTGTTTTCTGAGTAGACGCGAGATAAGAAACGGATGACTCATCAAAGTTTGCTTGTTCTCCACTGCACGATCCAAAATGCTCTCAAAGATGACATTACCAATGTTAACCACTTCTTCGTCACTAGCTAGAACGTACATGAGCATAGCTTCCCTCAATGGGAGATTAGAGAGATGAGAAGACGCTGTCCAGTGAGACTTGCAAAGCTTGTTAAGCACAGCAAATGTGGCACTTAGGCGAGATGATGGAAGAAGAGAACCTGTCCACTCTTGCACCTTGTTATCAGTAAATTACCACTTGGGAAGGTGTGATGTGAGGACGTTCGAGCTCAGGAGAGTAAGCAGATAGATCAGAGGGAGAGCCGAGCAATTCATTAATACATTCCGGACTAAACCTAACCCAAACACCTCTAACAAAGACCTTATGATAGAACGATGATTCCTCATCTACGATCCATGTTCCAACATTTGCATAAAACTCGGAGACTAGAGTTCTGTTGAATTTACCCGATATTGAGATGCTATTTTCGAGATTATTGGACTGTAGAATAGCGAAGACAGTTGGAGCATCAATGGAGAATCGCTGCTCAACCACAAATCCTTTACCCGCATAAAGCTCATCATACCTCCTCTTGCTTTCTTCAAAGAAAAAGTCTTTATAAAATGGCTTTTGAGTGAAAGCTTGGTGGCGACGTTTGGTCCTCTGTTCACCAATAGAGACATCCTCAACCTCCTCATCCTCATAAAACCTGCTTTCCTCAAAATTAATGTCCCGATGCAATGGTTCTTGAGTGAAAGATTGATGACGATGTTTGGTCCTCCGTTCGGCAACAAAGACCTCCTCAACCTCCTCATCCTCATCACTGTCCTCTAGCTCCACAACGTCACCTCTACTTCTTTTCACGGGAAGTTTGTTGCCAACATTCACATTCTTTGACCGATTCTCGGTTATGTCTTCAAAATCTTCTGTAGCAGAAACAGAGGCCTTGTGTCTTGCACTCCGACGAGGTATTGAATGTGTGGGTGGTTTTTTCCGAGACTTTGGAGAAGACGAAGACACATTTCGGTTGCATGTCTCCACGGCACACCTAGAGTAGGTGAACTGAACAGCAGGAGCAACCTTGGGCTTCGGCAACACACTCAAACGGTCAAGCTCTTGTTGTACTTGTATCTCGGTATCTCTTTCTCTCTCGAATTGTCTCTGCAATAGACTTGGTAGAAATGGCTGATAGACGACGATTGCCTTGCAATCGGAATTTGAAATTGATGGGTCAAGTGAATCCATCTCAGATATTGGCATGAAAGAAGAGGAAATTAGAGAATCGTGGATTTGTGTTTTCTAGGGTTTGTTTTTTCTTTGGTTTTGACAGGGAATGAAGACATAAGAACAAAGAAATCGTGGATTGTGTTCTCTGTTGAATGATTATAATAGAATCTTAATAGCCCGCGGGCCTGCCCATATGCCCATTCATATTAGCGGGGCGGGTATGGGCTATTGTTTTGAAGCCCGCAGCCCAGGCGGGCGGCCCGTTTGGACCAGAGAGAGAAACAAGGCCCGTTGCGGTCGGCCTAGATGGGCGCGGGCCGGCCCGTCTGACAAGCCTAACCATGGTGTCGATCGACATTTGCTCGAACACAGAAATGGCAACTTTCCATAGACGACCAATCTGATTTGATTGGTATCTTGAAGCTTCTAGAGCTCACTGTTTTACTCTATCTCGTGCCTCCACCCTATATAAACACTCTCTTAGCCTTTGTAATGAGCATCCACTCTTCACCGTTCCAAGATTTTTCTTGGTTCGTTTCTAATAAAGTTTCTCTTTTATTTTTATCATGTTTTGTTCTAGCATTATGTGTGAGTAGTTCTCTTGTTGAGATTCGTGTAGCAGTAGGTTTGTATATATCATGTAGTTAGAATGGTGCATTGCTCATGCGTTTTCGATGATGTTCTTCAAAGTGATATGGTCTCTATACCATCTCCGAACAGAGAGGATCTTTAGATACTAGTTTAAAGAGGTGACACCCTCAGGGAAACGTTCTAGGATCCAAGCGGTACTGTCACCGCTAGTTTTATGCATTGATCACTTTATTCATGAGTAGTTTAACAAAGATCCCAATGCTCTAACATTATTGGTATTGCCCCAACTAATTAGATATTCAGTAAGATGAGGAGAGTATCCATAGCGCCCCCCTTTGCTAGTTATGGGTCGTTTCATGTGTTCTAGCTCAAGAACGAGAAAACTCAGAGCGTAGTAGCGACTGACACCACTTTGTAGTGTCGTCTGACACCCACCTCGGACTCGTGGCAATCGACACACTGCAAATGTGTTGATGGACACCAGTCCGAGAGTCTACTTCTTGATTGTGCATTTCCGAACCTGTATGAGTCTTAGCGCTTTTTTTTAGTGTTTACATCGTTCATAATCACCGTTTACTACTGTTTACATTAATCATCATCCTCATCTTCTTTGGTTACTAGATCTCATCATTCTCGTCACTTGCTTACTTGTCCTCATCCATACTCGTCATCCATCTCGGTATTCTCGCCATTTGCATCATATTTACATCTCTGTATTCATATTTAATTTATCGCATTGCATTTATAATCTAGATTGTTCATTGGTCCTTGTGTTTGACCCTCTCTATACTACATCGATTAATTTCGGTTGTTTAGACATGTATTAATTGTATTTGATATCTCGGGCGTAAAAACTCTGTTATCATCTATATAAGCACAATTTTGTGGCTTTATACAGGTGTGCCTCTCTTTTCGCCAAAACTCTCTCGAAAGAGCACTTTTCTTTCGATTCTTTTGTTGTTTTGTTTCATTTTTGTAGGAGAGAAGATTTTATCCTCTTCTGATGTAGTGAAGTTTTCAGAACCCCTTTTATTTTTTATGATATTGAATTATTATTTTTTATTTTTTTTGGTCAAACGAATTATTTTTCTTTTGCTATAGTTTTTGTTATCATACTTGAGTAGATCTTATGTTGGGATAAGAGTTTTCAAATGAGTTTTCATTGCTTGATAGATAGGAACATGATTTGTATTTATTAATTACATGATTGCTTAGATTGACACCTTAATGATCTGTTATATATTAATCTCTTCTTCTTGAAAACTTGATTAGATCAGTATATAGATCAGTATATATGAACTAGTATTATATGATAAGTATCAATTTCTTGCTTTCTAAATCACTCTTTGTGACGATTGTGTGGATTAGGTTGTTAGAAATATTTAATCATTACTATGAAAGTAGAAAGATTAATTTACGACTGGCTTGAATACTTAACCATATTTATTACTAAGGAAAGTCCACGCGTTGCGTGGATGAGATTATAAAATTAAAAATTGCCATTTTTAAAATTTTGTAACAAGATATTATTGATTGGTAAGGACGGTGAGGATTGTGGCTATAGTTTTTTTTAAATTAGTTGTAGGTGTAAAGAAATTTGGTTGCAAAATATCGTGTCAAAGCACAAGTAAATTAGAAAGTGACTATAAGTGTTTTTAGGATACCTTTTAGGATTTTTTGGATCTTTAAAATAAAAAATTTTGATTAGATAAATTCCGGCTTCTAAGATTTTATTTTTTATAAAAGCCTATACAGTTTTTAAAATCAGTGTACCAATCACAATTTTTTCATTATTTCGTGAATAACATTTTTTAGAAAGGTTCATGGGAAAAATATTTTGATAATTTTTAAAATATATGTAAAATATCAATACTAAATTATTTTCTTATTATTTTTAGCTTTTATTGANATTTTTTTTTGCATGATTTATGAAAAATCATAGTAATATTTGATTAAATCTTTTATGAACTGTAGAAATTATGTAAAATTTGTATTGTAATATAATTTTAAAAGAGTTCATATGTTTGTTAGTTAATGAGTAAAAACAATAATGAAATAATGAAATAAAGGACTAACAAATGTAGAGGGAACAAATAGAGGGACTAACAAAAAACTAAGTTAAAAATTGAAGAGGACACGTGGCAGTCTCTCGTAGCTAGTTCAGAAAGGTAACCCTTCTATATTATAAAGATCTGCCTGGAAACCTGAATAGCTCAATCTGCGAACCCTAGTGAATTCTTTAAAACCCAAAATTGGCAGTTATTATTTACACTTTCTGGTTCTATTCGATTGAATCACATTCTGGTTCGATTGATTCTATCTCGACAGACTTATATCTTGTTGCTTAGCTCGAGTGAACTTCAAGATGATAATGCGTGTCGTTGCTATTTCGGGATCGATAACCTAGAACTATTGCGAAGCCTGTGCGCTTGTAGAAAATATTTGGGTGAAAACTAAATCATCATCAATCACGCTTAATGATTACTATATGTGATTTTTTGTTTTGTATATGTGATTTTTGTTTTGTCTTTATTACAGACGATAGGGTCACTCCTCTCTCTCTTGGCTATGTAAACAAGCTTAATTTTCCTTCTCTCATTCTTCACTTAATTTCAAAAATTAACTATGGCAATCTCTCTCCCTCTATTCTCAGTATGTCTCCAGAGTTTAATGTATGTTTCTTAGTTCGTAGATTCTAAAGTCAAGTGTCGCGACTATAGTCTCACATAGTTCTATCTTGGAATTCAGAATCTCGTCAAAGCGGTACACTGTAGAAGATTTTATGAATTAATAAGAGATATCAGATCTCAACTTTGCTTTCGTTTTTAATTGGTTTTACATAAAATCATTTTAAATTCTTTCTCCTTATTCCACTTTTCTTATATCTGGTGATTCCTACAACGGTTGGACATAGTCATTGAAGACTGAAAGTTCATGAGTTTTTTTACACTCACCGATTTTAAAGATTTTTTTTTATAGAAGATTTCTAACGTGGTCTAAAATAGTAAATCATTTATATGATTCGGTAATTTCGGGAAAAAAAAATTCACCTTTCGTATGTATCATATGGTTAACACACCGATTTTAAAATTTATTTTTTAAAACTTTTTGGTGTGATCTCTAATGGTGTCTAAAATAATTAGACATTAATGTAATGGGAACGTAATTTTGAAATAAATAATAAGTTTTTGTGTGTATTAACTTGCCGTTTGTTTTTTTTTTACTCATTTGAAATGGTCTCTAATGGTATTTAAAATAATAAGATGTTAGTATAATTGGGTAATATTGTTAATACTTAATTTTTGTGTGTCTTAACTCACCGATTTTAAAGATTTCTTACTATTTTTCTTGATCTCTTACGATGTCCAAAATAGCAAGGCATTGATATAATTTGGTAATGTATGGAAAATATACTTAACATTCATATGTTCACCCACAGTTTCTAAGATTTTTTTTTAATTTTTTAAATCTCTAACGTTGTTCAGAACTATAAAACATTGATATCATTTAATAATTAAAAAAAAAATATGCCTTTGTTGATATCAAATCACCAATATTTGATGGTCTCCAAATAGTGAGAAATTTATATTATTTGGTAATTTTTGAAATATTCAATTTTCATGTGTATTAACCACCTGGTTCAAAGATTTTTACTATTTTTTTTTTCTAAAATAATGTCCAAAATAGTGTAAGGCATTGATATTATTTTGTAATTTAAAGAAAATATTCAATATTCGTGTGTGTTAACCAAAGCTGAATATATTTCCAAAATTACTGAATCATATAAATGGTTTACTATTTTAGACCACATTAGAGATCTTATAACAAAAAAAAAAAAATCTTTAAAATCGGTGTGTAAAAAAAAATCATGAATTTTCACATTTAGACAATTACAAGCATGAACTTTTTACTTAGATCACTTTAATCATAAACATGAACTTTTTACTTAGATCACTTTAATCATAAACTTTCGTTGACCAGACCAAAATGAGCATGAAGTTAACTTCCTTAACGGAGAGATTAATAAAATGGCTGAGGATAAAGTTTATGCTTTAAATGACATAAATATGAAAATTCGTGATTTATTTGACATTTCTCCTGAAGTTTATTTGATTATACAAGGTCTTCAACGTACCACGAAGTCTAATACTCCCTCCATTCTATAAAGAGGAATATTTCGGGAAATTTTTTTATTTCAAAGATAAAAATTTATATTTTTCTATGCAGTTTTAATTAATATATGGTATTTTTTTTTTTTTTTTGTAACAACTAATATATGGTAAAAATTGTAGAATTCAAAAAGAATTGAATGAATTTTTTTGAATTTTTGAATTTTTGAACTCCTATTGGTTTAGATTTATAGGACAATGTGCAAGTTTTTAAATTTATGTATTTATCATAGAACATTAATTTTTCCTTATGTGTGAAAACACCGGAAAGTGTTGAAAATCTATTTTTTTGAACGGAGGAGTACATACTTGAATTTTATATTGCAGGGTAAAAATTATTTCATGGATTTGACCTGCATTTTCTACAAAAATTCTTTTTTGTTAGAAAAACCTTATTCAAATATATTCAATGGTTTGTTTCTTCGTTGATAACTGGGCAGAGAGTTGAAAAGGTTACATCGTCTCTTATTAAAATTTCGTTGATTCTTCTGTTTCATCATCATTGACAAATCTAGTTGCTAATTGCAAAACAATAATATATTTTGCATTTTCATTGAATCATTCAATCCTTTAGTCCTGTAAATATATTACAAAAATACGAATCCTTTTTTCGCACGTCGTGGTTGACA
>OVAF01004216.1:0-10451 GCA_900406245.1 Odontarrhena argentea
CAAGTAACTTTGAAGGATCCAAGTTCCAGGTGGAGTTATTGGGTGTTACAGAAATGTAATGCAGGTTCAAGGAAGATGAATTATGATTCCAGGTGGAGCTATGAAGTTATGGAGTGTCCTAGTATTCTCAGTTGAGAGACATGGTCTGAGTAAAACTATACAAGCTCATTGGCTGTGAGTTTGAGAAGAAATCAGTCACTGGTTTGGGCATGATTCAGGTTGAGTAAGTGTGTGAAGAAGACAGAAGTCCAAGAGCAGGTGAAGATGTCTAAAGGCTCAAGCATAATCAGGTTGCAACGGGATTTAAGAGAAAGCTTGAATGGTTGTTTTATATGCTTGGTAATGGAGTAGACATCTGGATATTAGTTGCAGGTCTTAAAGTTCTGGAAGACGGAACTAGTGCTTAAGATGGAAGGATAAAAGAGTGATTTCAGTGACGTTTCTACAGGAGAAACTGAAAGGAGGCAGATGTAGATGACGTGAGAGTTGTTTCAGGTTCACTCATTTGCAAGAATGCTAAACTGCAATGTATAAAGCATTGGGAAATTTCATCTTAAAGACTGGAGTAAGCAACTAAAAGGCTTCCTAAGTAGGATGAGGATGCAGGGATATTAAACTGCATTGGGAAGAAGATCAGCTGGAGGATTCTTCTCAAAAGATCATTCGCAGGAAAGCGGAATGAGGGTTCATCAGTATCAAAGGCATGCTACAACGAGCTGATGGGTGTGAGAAGAAAATGAAGCTGATCAATATAATGGTGAACTCTGAATAAATTCGGAGATGGTAATGATGCCGTGCCAGGTTCTGGTAAATCTTAAATACAGGGAGGTCACTATTTTCGAGGGTGTGAGGAAAATTTTGTCTGTATTTTAGAGACAATAAACTGGTGGATTTCAGTTTGGTTTGTCGTGGTGCATCATTAAGAAGTATCTTCTCAGGGAAACACTTGTAGATACAAGTGTGGTGGTGTCAGTTTAAGAGCGCGTTAATAAAAAGTTGATACGTAACGAGAAGATTCTGGTTTAGCTCTGCAGTTAAATGATTGCAAGTCTTGGTATATGAAGATTGCATCTATGGGGAAGTATTGCAGAGTGGTATTTACAGCAAGAAAAAGGACTTCAAGAGTTCTAGAGTGAAGGATTAAAGGCTGTAAAGGGAGTCTCATGTATGTTACAACTTTGTGATTATGAGACAGGTGCAAAGGGAACTAACAGTGGTCAAATCTGTTAGTGTGGTAGTTCTACCCAGGCAGAGTGGTTTGAACAGGTAATGAGCAAAGATTTTTTGTTTCGAAAGTCTTCCTAGCCAGGTGGAGTTAGGCGGCGTGTTCTGTTCAGAGTAACAGCGGTGCAAAAATGATGTTCATTATGTTCAAACAAGCTTGGATAAGTCAAAGACTGTTTCAAAGGTTGAAGCATGAGTGACTTGGGATGTTTCTATTCTGCGGTTGATTCAAGAAGAATGTGTTTTGATGGCAGTTTTGTTTAACCATGGCGTTTGGATCAGATTTTGTGTCGAAAGTCTATCTTGCGGGTTTGAAGCTGGATGGCGGGTCTTGTTAAAATTAACAACGGTACAAGATGAGTTCAAGGCTAAAATGGTTAAATGAAGAAGGTATTGAATCAAGGATTGTTTCTGGTTGGAAGCATGTATGATTCAGAGTTTGCTATAAACAAGTTCTGGGAATTTTTGATTCAAGGCTCAATGCGCATGAGTAGAATCAAAATGTTGATAATAGAATCAAGTCGCTGAGATACAATAAAGCTGTCAAGGAAAGGTGATTCCAGGCGGTTACTAACCTGAAGTGTCAGCTTAGTGAGTGAAGGTTGTTGTTCACATGTGAAGCTAGCTGATAAAAGGAAAAATCACAGTGAGATGCATCAAGTCTAGAGAGTGGTGTCCTATGGATGAAGAACCAAACTGGTACAACCCTACAGGAAAGAAGGATTACCTGAGGTCTCTAGAGATGTAAAGGGACAAGGTGGAGCTCATCAATGTTCAAAATCTGTGAAGAAGAGACATCACGAGTGTCACAATGGCAAGAATCAGATCTTTTCAAGTTCTGAAATTGAAGGGAAGCTTGAGATGGATTACCTGAAGGTGTCACACACGTGAGGGATTATGAAGCAAATTTCAGATTCATGTGTGAATCAATCTCTGAAGCTCCCTGAGATCTCAGAGTAAAGAGAAGGTCACGGGACGGGTTGTAGCTCAAGGTGGAGCTACTTTTCTTTCAACCCGTGAAGAAGACACAATTATGGTGAATCTGGACATTTTAAAACAAAAAGAATCAAGCTTGGGTATCTCTGAAATTGAAAGAGCAGAAGGTAAAGAGATGAAGGAAGAACAAATACCTTGATTTTTGGTTCAGGGAGAAGCTCGATGGTGTTTAAATTTTCAGATTTGGGTCTTTGAGAAATCGCCGGAATCTGAGAAATAGAAGTCGCCGGCGGAGATGGGAGGCTTCAGCGGCTCAGGTTGAAGAAGCTTCGCCGGAGATGGAGCTCAGTTCGCCGGAGAAGAGAGAGCTCCGGCCTCACTGTTCATCGCGGCAAAGAGGTGTCGCAAATGAAGGAGAAATCGTCGGGTTGTCACGGCGAGAGAGGCTTGGTCGAGATCGGAGATGGTGGTTGGAGTAGTCACCTGAGATGCTCGCCGGAAAAGCTGTGGCACCGGAATGAATCTGATTCTGTCGGTGAAAGCTTCATGATGAAAGAGTGATGACAAGAGAAGTTGGGGATCTCTTTGATTCACAAAATCAATGGCCGGCGGTAACAGAGGTTTTAGCCGGAGGAGGAAGATGTCACCGTAGGAGATCGTCGAAGAAGATGATGTTACGGTGGTGTCGGTGATTTCACGACATGGCAAAGGGAAAGTTTGGTGAAGGAGATGTCGGCATATGTGTGTGTGTTTAATCAAAAGGTGGAGTTTTGATGGGTTTGACCAAAACACACATCATGGGCTTGTTAATGGGCCTCACGATTTGCTGCATAATGAGGAGGACAATATTGATCTTGGTCCAATATTGTTTACACAGCAAGGAGAACAATTGATGCTGATCCATTCTGCTCTTTAATAACATCAACAACAGACAAGGGAGAGTGGGAGAAGGTGAGACAAGACCTAAGGCAAAGCTACACAAGTTATAGGACGTGGGTTCTTTCACTATTGTAGCTTACTTCTCCTTCTTCAGTTTGTATCTCTTTAATGTCTTGTTGTTCTTGAGAGTGAGGGCAAGAGAAACTCCCTGTAAAACACCAAAGACAACATCACAAGTTAGTGGTGTGTGTGTGTGTGTAATCCCTTTGTTATAGTGAAGTTGGGAGCAAGAGTTCTCCCCCGAGATGTAGCGGTTAGAGGCCGTGAACTCGGTTATCAAACCGTGTCTTATCTCTTTAGCAAGCAACTCCTTACAAGTTTTTACTCTACATCTGTTATTTTTACTTTTAAGATTCATAACTATAAAGATCCCATCATTGAACCAGATGCTTCGGTTCTTCAGCTCATCTAATGGATCAACAACTCCCATCCACTTTCCGTGCTCAGTCCATGATGAAATAGACATTCTTGAACTGATCAAACGTTTCGATCTCTAGTTTCTGTACTATAACAACACTCACCCAAAGCTGGCCCAAGTTTATTGGTCCCCATGCCATCAAACTTCTCACCCGCCTTAGTCCACCCCTGCTCGGATTTGAGTTTCATGCTTTATTTAGCGTAGTTCCACAGTGACCGCCTCTGTTCAGATTGTGATTCTCCACTTTTTCAGACATCTCCTGGAGAAAGCTTGAAAGTTTGAGCACCTCAAGTGTCTTCAATATTAGTTTTTTTTTTTTTAAATCCCGAAGCTCATGTATAATCCTCAGCTTCTTGCATTACTTGGAGAAAATCATCGATCCGAGTATTTTTTTTTTTTTGGATGCAAAGCTTAAAGATTCAAATGATCAAGATACTGATAATTTTATCTGGCGTATCAAAGCAACTCAGAAACCATAAATTGCTCAACGTGTATCAGGAAAATGATAGAGATTTTGTCTAATATCTGACTCTCCATGCTATTTGATGTGGAATTCATTATACCATTTGGGTCGTTTGGATATTTAGCTATCAATGAGTTTACTTTTCAAGCAAGTAACTGTAGCGTGTACACCAAGGGAACAAAACAGAGCAAGATTCATTGTTCGAGTGGACCAATGCCAAACCAACCAAACTGAGTTTAACGTAGACAATACACTGAATAAACTGACTTCGTCTTTTCAAAGTACAATACATCCCACATTTTTTTCAAACATACCTTAAGAAGTTTCTATGTTACTCTCTGATTTTAGCTTTCTTCACCTACTTCGAGAACACCATCGGGTCAGTTTCTTTTAGTCCTTTTGTCTTTTCTACAATCTCTTTACGTTTGATACTCGTGCAGCCAAAGAGATTCAAAAGTTTAAGATTCTTGAGCTCAACAGTGTGTGGAATGCTCTCCAAGCTCGTGCAACCTTGAAGATAGATTTTCACAAGGCTACATGCTTTTGAGAGTTCATCAACTTCACGTAGTTTCTGAGAGTAACTAAGATTTATTATCTTCAACTTCGCTAAACTCTGTTAAACAAAAAAAAGACACATAATTATCTCAACTAGTGTCAAAACAAAGGCGGTTTTCGTGATTTAGCTTTACCTTGGTTCCTTCCCAGAGATGCTGAAGCTGGCTGTAAGGCATATTGAGTTCAACAAGATGGCTAGCGTCAAATTCTTGAGGCAAAAATCGTAATGGATACTTTTCCCAGTGAAGTAGCCTGAGCTCATAAGGCAGAGAGTCGAGTCCCGTACGGAGATGGAGTTCTTGAGCAGTTTCGGAGTTTGAACTGTAAATCTTCAACAGTCTCAGATTATACATATTCTCAAACGCCATATGACTTACGTTAATGGTTACGTCTGTTGTATCAAGGAAGATTCCTTCAATCGCTTCAGTGCCCTGGAAAGTTTAAGAGTTAGCGATTAATGATACATGAACTGAACTTATAACATGTGCCACTGTAATTACTATCTAGAGACAGTTTTGTCAACAAGATTCCAACCGAGTAAGACCAACTAATTTTTGCCCATTCAGTAATTGCAAGCACTATCAGAATAAGAGTACAATTGGTACCTTGGGTTCAATGTCTTCTAGTACTGATCTGATCCTTGAAAGTTCCCACAGTCTGCGGCACCTCCCCATTTGTTTATTTTCTTCATTGGCGAATGCGCGACCGATGTCTTGAATCAGACTGTGCATCTCTACTTTTTTCTTCTCTGATCTCGTCAACAGAGACAGTTCAACGAGACGGTCGATGCCAACATGGGGAAAGAATCCACAGCCTTCAAGTATGTGAATGATTTGATCCAATTGTGTACCTTTAAAAAAGCAAGCAATGTCAAGGAATATGTTCCTCTCATTGTCACTGAGCGCATCATAGCTGGTCCTGAATACACAGAGAATTTCCTTGAGAAGGCATCCCCTCATCTTCTCAAAATCTGCCTCCATTTCGTTTGCGCTCAGCGCTTTGCTGAACAAAGTGAGAGCTAGAGGATTCCCATTAGCGTACTCAATGATCTTCTTAGACAACTCTACTAGCTTAGTATCACTTGGCTCTTTTCCCGGGAGGGCGGTATGGGTGAGTAACCGCAGAGCCTCTTTCTCACTCAATCTTGGCACTTCGTATACATCATCAACCTGACATTGGCAAAGAACTTGTTTATCTCGGGATGTTATGATTATCAAGCTTCCCTTTCGCCTTTGGAATCCTCCAAGGAAAGACTCTGCATCCATTGGATTGCGCACATCATCAAGAACAAAAAGAACTCTTTTCTCTCGTACTTTTTCCAAAAAGCAGGTTCGGTCCGTGGATTCTCCATCCTTCTTGAATTGCTCATCGCGCAGTTGGTACAGTCCCTTCTCATGAAATGATGTGTGGAAGTCTTCCACATAGCAAGGTACTTCAAAGTCGTACGACATCTGGTTATAGACAGCTCTTGCAATGGCGGTCTTGCCTATGCCAGGCATACCCCATATTCCTAGGTGACGGATGTCATGAGATTGCTTGCAAAGCAAACTTTCTATTCCCAGCAACCTCGAGTAGACTCCGATCTTACCCGTGGAATCCAGCTTTTCAAGTACATCATCAACAATCTCTTCTACTAGCTCCGAGTCTCTGCACAAATTTTATGACATAAAGGCTCATTATTTGTTATAAAAAAAAAATTAGTTCTTTACGTGAAGTATAGATCTTTCCCTACCATTTTTAAAATCTATCACCTTCCAAAATTATTTTTAAATTTATTATTTTTATTTTGTAAGAATCTTTATGATTGATTCATTTTGTTAGGGTTTATTGTTTAGGGCTTACGTTTTAGAAAAATTATAGAGTTTAAAATTGACTTAGGGTTTCTAATGTTTAGCTTTTACGATTAAAATCTTATTAAATTAGGATATTGTATGAAATAACTATTCGGATTTAGTTTTTAGGGTTTAATTTTTAGGGCATATGGGTTGTAAGACATGGAACCTATTTTTAAAATTTATGTTGGTTTTAGGAGTTTAAAACCTTAAAACCATAGTTATAAACTATAAAACTCTATAACTAAAAGTGATAAAAGAATAATACGTTTTTAAAACTTCATTCCTTGATAATACATTTAAAAAATGTTCATATTCAAAGTGATATTTTAAAAATTATCTTCCTTTTTAATATTATCAAATGGTTGGTCTAGTGACTTTTGAAAGACGTTATAGACTAATATAAATTATTAATCAAAGGTCCGAAGTTTCCTAGTCAACCACTTGCCTTTCATCCTAGTAGACCACATATTTTAAACAAAACGTATTAGTATTATAATTATTATTATTTAATTTTCTTTTGATTTGAAAAGGTATTAGTATTATTGTTATTATTTTTTCTTATTCTTTGTAAACCAGGGATGATTTAGGACTTTAACATGTGACTAATCCCCCTGATGAATATAGTACTGAATTTTCTGATGAACCTAATTAAAGAATGTCACATGTTCAACTGGTCAAATAGTATTACTATTGTTATTTTACCTTCTGTAAGGCAATAAAATATTATATTGATTCCGATTCTGTATTATGTTTATATCCAAAAGAAAAATTGTATGTGTGAAAATGACTGATCAGTGACCAAAATCGGAATTACGATTTGGAAATAAAAAGTAATCTCAGATATACAAACTCACTTTTTTGGTTGATCAGTTGTTGATTCATGGCCTGGTAAGCTCGCCGTTTCTTTCAGTCCAATCCGCCATTTGGCTACCTGGTCTTTAGTGCATAAACTCTCGTGCTTGGTAAAGGCTTCCTCGAATTTACCAGTCTGTTGCTCCACCATGCGCCGAGTTACTCCTCCATAGTAGACCGGTACCACTACCAAACCGTCTTGTTTGTGCCTCTGGCGCTCAAGAAACTCCATGAGAATGTTTAAGCACTGTGGGGAGAAAGCGTAGTTCTTGGAGAAGACCACCACAAAAACTTTGACTCCTTCAGTGAGTGGCACAGTGTTGTTGTCTTCACTGAGCAACACTGAGATCCTCCTGCGGCGGAAAGCGGCCGAGAGGTGACTCACAAAGGAGTAGCGTGTGTCCTTTCCCTGGAAGTCGATAAATACATCAAACGTGCTTGTAGTTGCCATGGATTTTGTTTTTGGTTTTCTTTCTGGTTCTTTCCCTCTAGAATGTGGTTATGAGCTTAATCCATTTTTATATCCCCCAATAGAGAGGTGTTCAAAAATTATTTAAGCTTTTATTTATATATACAAAAAATGTTAAGGTTAACATATTGTATTTTTGAGGTCATAATGGGTCGGTGGACTACTGTCTTTATGTTGTAAGTTGTAGAATCAATGTTCAAAAGCAAAAAATTAATATGTGGAATGTGGTACTTATTATATATTTATTTTATTTTATTTTACAACGACATATATTATGTTGGTTTTGGGAAAGGCAAAATAAATTTTTAGGCCCTTTGAGAAACAGTTCTAAATTTCATAATCTCTAACATTTGATATATTTTTTTCGTTTTTTTTTGTTTGTTAGTTTAACTTTACTATTGTTTATGAAATTATCTAACTTTCTAGAAGAAAAGCTTTCTTTTAATAAAAAAAAAGAAAAAAACTCTCTCATTAATTTATAAAAAAATCATAAAATATATTATTATTATTATTATTATATGTTAAAAGGTTTAGTGCAAAACAAAATCCCATCAAGTAGCAAATATATACAAGTTTACCTTATGAACAGATAATTTAGCCAAATGTGCTGTTTCATTTTGGTTAATATTCATATACATATATATTTTATTTTTATTATTTATTTATTTTTCCTATTTCACCATATACTCTTTAGGTGGATGTCTTCCCGGTTGCCGATAGGGTCGTTTCAGTTTTTGGTTCGGTTTCATTAGATTTTCGAGTTTTCAGTTTGACAAAAACTCAATCTAATCTATAAAGAATTTGTATTTGGGTTCGGTTTGGTCAATTTTACGAGTTTTCAGTTTCAGAAAAAAATGAACCATAAATATTCATATGAATTTCGGTTCGGTTCGGTTTGGTTTCTGTTTTTTTGTCTCCTCACCTATGTTATTTCATTTAGTTACGAAACACCTACAGGGTTATTTCATGATTTATTTTTTAATAAAATTATTTCTCATTTTTAATAACAAATAATTATATAAAATAAATATTTTAAACAGGTTTTATAATACATTTAATATATTTTATTAAGAATTTTAAATATGTGTATCAAATCGTTATCACGTCCGTTTTGTGAACGGTAACACATATCCCGCAACATATTTTTTTTTTTTCAACCACACATTAATATCGTTTGGGCTATAATTGGCTGACCCAATAGTCAAGTCCTGCACAATGCATCGTTTAGAGAGTGGGACTCGATTACGGGGCATTGGTATTACCTGCCTTCTGTGGACCTACCATTTACATTATATGGACTTACCACTTACGAGTAGGCTACGGTCCCCCAACAGATTAACTCTAAACCACTGCACCAATCTTACAAATACTAATTATTGCTTTAAATCGTTATTTATAAGATGTTTACGTATAATGATAACATGTGAATAAAAAAATAAGCGTTCAATTTCAATAAAAAAAATAATAATAATAATAAGAATCATCGTTTTTCAGCATAACATGAGTAACCATTTTTTTTTTTTTTTTTTTTTTTTAAAAAAAAANTTTTTTTTTTTTTTTTGTTAAAGAACATGAGGAACCATATAAGTACTCCGTTACATAAATAATTTTACTCATAAAAGAAAAACATGTTATACGCAAAATCATTTTTCCTTACCAAATAAAAATAGCAAATTTTTTTTTTTTTTTGTCTTTCTTAAATACCAAAATTTTGAAAAATGAATTTTTGAACGGAAAACCTTGTCCGAGAGAAAAAAGAGAGAAGAAGTTTCGTCAATCTATTTCAGATCGATGTCGAATGATTTCTTATCTCCGACACCGTTCCGTTATTGTTCTTCATTTTGTTTTTTTTTTTACTTAGATTTATATATTTTCAGATCTGTTCGAGGTTTGGAAATTTCTATTATATCCTTTCCAGGTTTGTGTCTTCTAGTTATCGGCTTTGATTTAGGTGCTTTTATTTGTCTTTGGATTTGATTTTTCGTTGGTTGGTGCATCAGATCTGGTTTCAACAACTTTGTTTTGAGAACTCTCTACCTCTATTAGAGTTTTGCCTCAAGAGTGGAGCATTTTTCCAAAAAAATAGATTTTTTCCATGTAAAGATTTCCGGAAGAACAGATTAATTTCTTGCTGTGTAGTGATTTAGAAATTCAGTTGTGTAAAAGTGGCTTTTTTGACGTCATGAAGAGTTATCCCTTATTTTGATAAAGGAGAACTGACAACGAGCCTTGCAGTTGGTGTTTTTCGAGGAAAATTTACATGTTATTTTACATGTTGGTTATTATTTTGGAAATGAGTCTCATGAATCTAGTTGAGAGGTGTTGTTTTAATCTGATATGTGGAAACACAACTCGTAAGTTGAAGATTTTGCTAATCTCTTTTACTTAAAGATTATGTCATGAGAGAAACTCGTAATAATATCTAGATATCCTTATAGTTAGGATTGTGATACTAGGGTGTTAATGGTTGTTCTTTTGATTATTTAGTTGTTCCTTTGATACTTTGATTATGTTCAATAATATTGATCTAGACGATTAAGAAAGAAATACCAAAAGTTTATATTGTAACGAATGTACTCTACATTTCTAATTCGCTTTGCTTCCAAAATACAAATTCATTTTTTCGTCAACAACAATGTTGTACATTTAGGTCCAGACGGTGACACAATAATGACACTAACATAACCAGTAGTCTACGAACTAGTCTTGGTCAACTCATATACATAGTTATATACATATATATATATATATATATATATA
>OVAF01004220.1:0-10443 GCA_900406245.1 Odontarrhena argentea
TCATTTAATATAATGATACAATTTAAGTGATTTAAATCACCCCTTTTTTTTGTAGTGTACAAGAATACTTTGTTAGTAATTTAGTACGTGTTATAGATTATTTTGGTATTAATTTGTGGCCAATTTTTTTGTTAAGAGTAATAATTTGTATCCATGTGAATGATAAGCTTGTTTAAGATTCATGAATGATAATACTTTTAGGTGTTTAAAATGCAAGAAAGTTAGGTATGTCCTAATTCAAGGTCCTAACTCCTAACCATATGTTATTAACTTAAAAGTTCAGTAGTCCCTACACTAACTCATGCTCTCATGATCCTTTTTATTTATTTACTTTTTTTTTGTAGTGGGAAAGAAAAAATTGCAAGTCAATCCAACGTGAAAATTACAACTCACCAATCCAATAATGGTCGGTATTTTAAAAAGTTTTTTAGATTTAACTAGTCAAATTTGAATCATATTTCAAAAACATTGTGTTGATATCTACTGTTTTGAAAAAGCATTTTACAGTTTCTGTTTACATTATAACCTTTTTTAAAAAATAATTATTTTTTGGTGTAAGGGTATAATTATTATCATCTATTTATTTTGCTTCTAGTCCTATAAATCTCAAAATTGGCTCTAGTTTAGGACTCAATTGGTTTTTTAGTTCGGATGCTTATATGTTTATGTTTTCACTTGAAGGAAAATATCAAGTAACATCAGATTTATAAAATGAAAATGGGAAATTAATATAAAAGAAGATTCATATTGCACACTTGCAAATATTGGATGATTATATAAATTCAGAAATGGGAAATATTTTTGTCAAAAAGATGACATTTTAAATAAGGACCAACCTATTTGCTTTTGAACAATTAGATCCCCACACTCATACACAAATTAAACTTTATTATGATCACACTTGATGAGTATCACGTTTTGTGGACTGAAATTGTGAAATCTAAAGAGATAGAGACACAGCTGTGAAATTGACATAGAGTGTTGTTAATAATTAATTACTTACTTATTTTTATTATTATTATTAGGCATGTAAGCCAATACATCGAAAAAGAAATAGACAATTAAAATAGTAATTGTGGAAAGAGACACAGCTGTGAAATAGACAATTTAAATTGGTAGAATACTAAAAAATGAATTTAATAATATTATAAGTCAAGAAGTCGTACCCAAAAAATGAATAATGTCAACAACATGCATACGCACGCTTTAAATTATTAATTGTAATATAATTATTAATAAAAGAAAAAAGTTTGATTGTGAGACTACTTCTCCAGAATAAAATAAATAAATAAAATTAGGTATTTGTAAAAGCTAAACAGACTTAAAAAAAATTGTAGAGCTCTTTTATTATTTGTAAAATAAAAAAGCTCTTGTAAAAGAACCAAGAACAAAATTTGTCTCTGAAGTATGAAGACTTGAATGAAACTTAGGTAGTATAAGGTATTGGAATTTCTTTTTTTTTTTAAATGAATATTGGAAACTAAGAAAAATTCATTAAATACTTATTATATAAGGTTAGGAACTTAGGTGGCTATTATTTTCAGTGGCCAATATATTTAGTTGGGACACATTACTAATAAATTTAGTAGATGTCAGCTAGAATCATAAAGGATTTGAGGATTAAGCTGACACCATTACTACTAACCAGACCAAATAACTTGGCGTTTATTTAGGTTATTTTCAATAATATTGCTTCGGTTCAGATCAAGTAAATATCCGTAAAATTGAAAAAATTAAACCAAAATTACTCAATAAAAACAAACCACAACTTACAAAATTTATTTATTAAATACGGTGCTTTGAATGAAAAATTAACTAATTAAACACTATCAAATTTTTAAAAACTATAAGTTGATCATATATATGTCCTAATCAATATTTAAATTCGATTCTTTCGGTTTCTCTTTCTTTATCAATTCCAAACCACCACAACTTCTTAATTCGGTTGGATTTTGCGCTTTCAATTACTTAGCACCACCATTAGGTTGGATGTTTTGAGATAACTATTTTTGACTCAATATAGTTGACTCCACAAAATTTCTTCTACAAACTCTAAACAGAATCTTATATAACAACCGCCGTGACAGATGGTGATCACTATAAAAAGATTTAGATAATTAGAAAAGTAAAAAAATATAAAAAATCAAATTAAAATATCATAGTTTCAAAAACAAATTTTTAGTTAAAATGTCATAAAAACTATTAAAATACATTTAAGATATAACAGTACAAAAAAAGCACCAAGTGTATCATTCTTTTAGTAATTATCATCGATTTTTATAGTATTCAAACACTAACTATTAAAGTATATTCACATTTCTTTTTTTGATGAAAATAATAATAAAAAAACAGATGAATTTAATATCTACATAGTATCTATTAATTTCACAATAGTATCTATTACTTTCTAAATCTACAAAACTTTATAACCCAATCAAATTTGTTTCAATCAAGATCTTCCCAAAAACCCTTTTTAAGAAAATATATATTTCTCAATCATGCAAAAGGAGAAATAACATTTGTATTTTGTGTTAAGTAATAATAAAAGAAAATCTCCAAAACAAGTCTAAGACAAAAAACCTCATCCAAAAATTTAAGAATCCAAAAGAAGGCGAAAGAGAATCTTGACTGTGCATCTGTCTTCAATACAATCAATCATATTTTTATCATAAAACTTTTCTTTGGTTTTGGTTTTGGTTTTGTAATCTTTGAATAGACTGAAAACTAGATTTAAGAGCAGTGCTAAAGCTTTTTCTCTAGACTGAAACTAGATTTTAAGAGAAATGCTAAAGCTTTTCTCTAGACCCATCTTCACAGCACCTCCTGTGATGCTTCCTTTATGCATCATTGCCACAAATTCGTTATAGTCTATTCGCCCGTCCTGCAGACAAAAATACAAATGGTTCAACATTCACATCATTCAACTCAAATGCTTGACACGATAGTTTCAGAAGGTGTTGAAGAAGTAAGATGTTCCAATATCAATCCAAAGCTGATTCTAACATTGGTCATAATACATCGGTTTACTTCACCGTTTCTCATGATTATTCTCACCCGTTTTGAATTTGATCATTGTTGAGAAAGTGTAGGCAAAGATGTACATGTTCCAGCCATATGATTTTTTTTTTAAGCTGATATGATAAATAGGCTTAAAGAAGCACTTACATTGTCTTGATCAACATCGCGCATCATTTCTTCTATGCGGACATCCTCTACACCAAACTCCTCACAAGCTTGTTGAAGCTCATCCGGGGTGATATAACCACTCCCATCTTTGTCAAAGTAAGTAAAGGCGGCAAACAAATGGTCCTCTCTCTCTATTTTATTTAGATGCAATGTTGCAGCTATGAACTCTTTATAGTCTATTGTTCCGCTATTGTCCACATCAGCCTGATTTATATACACATGACAGACATACCAAATGAATTGCAAGTTCGAGCAAAATAACAGGAACATAGCAGGTTGAAGAGAAAGGATATCCAAAGAAATAAAATGATGAACTACACTCTTGACAAACATGCAAGCAAGGGTTTGAAACTCACAGCTTGCATCAAGTCAAGGATTTCAGACTCTTTGAGATTGGCCCCAACTCTCTTTAGTCCTGCTTTCAGTTCTTCGAAAGTTATCTGACCACTTTTGTCGGCATCTATCATATTAAACATTTCTTTCAAGCCGGCTATTTCTTCCTCAGATAAGCTCTCAGCAATTACCTGCAAGAATGCATAAAGAGAGAAACTTAATCCGCATTGTCTCTTTCTTCAACATAACGAGAAGAAGAGGCGGTAACATATATGTTCATGACAGGAACTTATTCTAGTATGGTTTAAAATTTTGCTAGGTATTTAAAAGCCGCTTACTCTAAGAGCCATTTTCTTGAACTTGTTCATTGCAGAAAATTGCTTCATACGGCTCAGAACAGCAGAATCAAGAGGTTTATCTGGAGCCACGCCATCAACTTGTACCCATGGATGACCTGAGAAGAAGCACAACTTCATAAGGCATAGAACAGCAGCACAAATGCACTCTAAATGATAGCTGGAAATTTCATTACAAAATGGCTCTCAAACAACCTGCTCTACTCATGTAGAGAAATCAATGCTCAATGGAAATACTGTAGCAGGAAGAAAAAAAACTTCAGATCAAAGTAACTTACATAATACTTGGTGCGCAGTTAGTCTTTTCTTAGGATCCCGAACAAGCATTTTCCTCACTATATCTTTTGCACTTTCAGATATGTTAGGCCAAGGATCGGATGAAAAGTCAAGATCACCGTGGAGGACCTGCTCGAAAATACCTTGTTCGCTTTCTGAAAGTTCAAATAAACAAAAAGAGCAAAGAGTGTGTTCAGGGTCCAATTACAACAAGTGAATGAACTCTGATTTGTATACACATACATACCAGCCCAGAATGGAGGAACTCCACTTAACAAAATGTACACAATCACTCCAGCACTCCATACATCAGCTTCAGGACCATAACGCTTTCTAAGAACTTCTGGAGCTACATAATATGGGCTTCCAACAACATCTGTAAAAACATCGTCTGCAAAGAGGAACCATAGAATTCAAGTTAAAAGACTAGATCTGGAAACAGAATGGTTAAAGAGCAGTAACAATGAATGCAAACCTGGCTTAAAGAACATGGAGAGTCCAAAATCAATAGTCTTCAGGAGGGAATCTTCATCTTTACTGACAAATAGAAAATTCTCGGGCTTAAGATCTCGATGCATAACACCAAGAGAATGGCAAGTCTCTACAACCCCAACTATAGTTCTAGTGAGTTCAGATGCTTTCTTCTCCGTGTAATGACCACGTTGAATGATCCTGTCAAAAAGCTCGCCACCAGCACAGCACTCCATCACAAGATGCACTGCCACAACATCCTCATAAGCTCCTTTAATAGATATAACATTTGGATGACCAGCCAAGTGATGCATTATCTGAATCTCCCTTCTCACATCCTCCACATCCTCATCAGTCAACAGCTTCCTCTTAGCAATCGACTTGCACGCAAACTCCTTCCCTGTAGTCTTCTCCACGCATAAAAAAGTCGTCCCAAACTGCCCTTGTCCGAGTTTCCTTCCCAAGGAATAAAGATCCTTAAAGTTTTCAGTTTTCCTCTGCAACACTGACTCAGTCCTAAGCCCTGCACTAGACACTCTTTTCATATGTTTAGGCTTCTTCGGCTTAGCTGGAGTGTCAGTCTTCGCCTCCACCTTGGTGGTCTCAGGCTTAGTCTCCGGCTTGGACTCTAAACTGATCTCCTCTAGCACCTCCGGCTTGGTTTCAACTGGAATCTCTACCTCGGACTTCACCTTTGTCTCGGTATCAGTCCCTGGCTTTGGCATTGTAATCTGTTCAGGTGGTTTACTCTGGACTTCATCAGATGATAAAGATGGAATCTCTCTTGACCGAAGCTCTCCTGAAACAGCTTCACTGGCAGTATCTCCATTTCTCTGAGAAACCGAATCATCAAAATCTCTCGGCCGCCACATTGCAGCGGAAACAGATTGCAAGAAGCCGCCATTTCTACTTGGTCCAACACAAGTATTACCCATTTCCTAATCTCTTATCTCCAAAAATAGCATCAAGATCCAAATCACAAACAATCTAATCTCATTCCAAATGATGAAAAGTCAAATCCTTTTAGTTCTTGAACATCAACACACACCAAACATCGATCTTCACGGATCAAAACCAACGCATTTAAAGTCTACACAGATCAACTGATAAACCCAACTTGGAAAAACAGAAAAGAGGTGAAAAAAGAGCAAGAAAGATGAAAAGGGTATTGGAAAGATCAAGAATTGAAACAAATCCGGAAAAGAGAAGGATAAAATGAACCAGACACAAGTTGTAACCAGTCAATCAGACAATCAGACAACAACAGCAAAAACAGAGAGATCTGAGGAGTAAAGAGATAAAGAAAATCGGTTGGGTGAGAAAATGAGGAGGTGGTAGTTGTTTAATAGCACTACACTTGCATAAACCAGCGTAGGGACATTGTTTAATTTAATGAGCAAGGTCAATGTAAATGAGAAGACGATGAAGATGAAGATGAAGAAGAAGATTGAACGAGTGATTCAAAACCCAAAAAACGCGTTTGTTTTTGTTTTGTTTATCTAATAAGCGAGTTTTGCGCTAAGATTTGTCTTTTCCAAAGTCTAAATCTTTTCAATCTTGGCAACTTTCTTACATTAAAAGTTTATATTTTTTTGTTTTTTTAATTATATTGCGAAGAATTTAGTTGTATAACTTGCATGAATGATAGTGAATTTTAATTATAATTTACATTTAACACAACTAATATAGTCTGTCAATATTTTTATAGAATATCTAGATCATGGCCAGTTCAAAACAATAAAATAAAAATCGGATTATGTTTTTACTAAAAGGAACCCATTGTTCTTGAAAGATAATGTTACAGGCAATTAAAAAACTATGCAGACAGTAAAACCCCCACAGAACTTTAAACATGTTAAAATGTTTTAACAATCCCATGATCTACACATGCTTTGTTAATGTACTCTTCCTTTTCTACGAGATTATGAACTGGTTTGATGTAGTCCATCAACTTCCACATCTTCTCTATATCCTCTCCAAGCTATTAAAAGTTCATTCGTAGGTAAATGCTATGGAAACGACGAATTGGACTCTTACTATTGTCAACTTTCTAACATTGCAGCCTCAAGGTGTTGTTGTTCTTTTAAGATTTCGCTATAAAATAAAAAAAATGCCAGAACCGTTTGTAGTGATAAGATAAATTCGATCGATTAATTATTAATAAGGCTAAACTAAATATGTATATGAGGATGTAGTAAAAATAAAAACTAGTTTCTTAGTACAAATATTTAAATGAAAAAACTAGTTTAATTTAATAGCTAGAAATTAAAGACTAATAAGCAAGGCCGGGAACAAACCACTGAGTTTTGTTGATGTAAACACACAACTTCTGAGGCCATTTGATACTAGTTGTGGCAATATCAAAGACACCGCAATGCGAACCACAACGAAGATCTGGCCATATATCATCGCGGACGAAGTAGATTGAATCACTCTTGATACCATCACCACAATCTTTAACCGGAGCTCTTCTTGTAACACCATGACCAAAGATCACCATCTCCTTATCTCCAATAGAATCTACTTTTTCCCATTTGTTACTCTCAAGATTCATCTTAAAGACGTAAAACAAAAGTGATTGTTTTTTGGATATCACTTGTTTTAAGCTCAAAATGATCAAAACTTCTCCTGATTTCCGGATAGCTATTCTCCTTCTCCAAATGTATTCACACGGTTGCGCAACGAAGTCAAAAGGATGATTGAGATACGGGTTTAGGTTGTTTTCTTCTATAGGTAAGTTTCCAGTGTAATCAAGAATCTTGATGTGATAATCAGCTGTGAACACATAGAGCTTATTGTTAGTGTAAGCCACGTCCAAGAAACCCGAATTTGCACCTTGGAGACTCAAATTTCGCCATGAACCGCCTCCTTTCTTGAGTGTGAACAATTGACGTTGCTTGAAAATCCAAGCAACCACATATTCCCCTGCACTCTCGTTAACCCATAAAACAATTGGTTCCTTGCATCCGAATACATTTTTTGACATGTTGTCCTCGCTAGAAGGCCCAACGAAGCTATCATTTTCTGCTCAGAATGTAAATATCATTAGAAACTCAAGATCAAGTATTACAAGTTGCAAATTAACAAATTTTGTGTACCATACTAAATGGTCGGTACATCAAATTAAGCAAGCTTACCTTTGAGTCGTTGTGTACCATGAAATGGCGAATTCAACGATGGAAGACTGATTTTATCGCCCGTTAACATGTTCAAAAGATTGAAATCTAGACAATGATCAACCAGCATGAGCCAATTACTAAAGCTAGCCATACAATAGCTTGAGCTTTGAGTTGGGAGTCCGACGAGTTTTGTCTTGTAAGTCTTGTCTTCTCTGTGGAAAGAACCATGACCTTGGTGCATGATTCTTAAGGGACATGGAGGCCGATTAACACATGTTCTCCAAACGAAATACCAATGCAAACAAACCATTTTCGCTAGGTGTGAATCAATAGGGCTCAAGGTTTCGAGGATCTTTCGTAAAATATCTACACGAAGCTTGGACCAGTCCATGTCTTCGCTTGCTTTACCTGCCGAGTATGCACACTAATGAGGAGAGGGTTTAAGGTTTTCTGTGTATGTAGTAGTGACCAAGTTAAATAAACTAGGGTTTACTTATAATTATTTTCGAGTGTAAACCCTAGTGTCGATTGTTAGGGGGGAATCAGGCTTTATATTTCGGGTGTGCCATATTATTCCCAAAATGAATATACACAATTAGTCCCCTAGATAATTCGAGAGACACCGGTTTAACACAAATTCGGAATCTGACTCTTCTTCTCCCACCTAGTGACACATGTCCAACGTATGTTAAAGCATTTACGATATTTTGATATTAAAATAATCAGAAATAAAACTTTAATAAAGCACAAAATGACATCGTTTTGTTCGTCGTTTCAGAGTCTCTGTTACAGATGTTTTGTGGAAAAATGTGAGCCAACCCACGTTTCAAGAATAAAACAACAAACATTGCTTTTTTTTTTTTTTTGTAAACCAACAACAAACATTGCTTAACCTCTCTCTTTCTCTCATATCTTTTACACTCTCAATCTACTTTAAAGCTTTTTTTAGTAACTACTTTTTTTTTGGATATTTTATTTCATTTTTTTCATTCTCTTTCAAAAATAATCTCAGAGGAAGTAAGCAGAGAGATATTTCCTCTGGTGTTGTTGCTAAGTAAGTTCTACTTTTTTTGTGGTTCATATTCATGTATTTTGTTATAACCCATTTCTAGTTTACCTTCAATCTGGGGTTTGTCGACACTCCTAACAGTAAAATCTCTAGAAAAGTTTCTTTCGTTGTTGTAAAAATGCTTACTTTTTTCCATCTCTCTGTTCATTGATGAATAACGTTGCTTCCTTTTGGCTCTTGAGTTTTCATTTTAAGCTGAGAAGTGAGAAATGAGAAGAACTGTTTCCTTATCTTGAGGTTTATAATCTGGGTTTTTTCTTTTTTGTTCACAGAATTGCCCTTGTAACGAAGGATGAGTAAAGCTGTGGTGATTTTGCTGTGGATGTGTGTGTGTGTTTGTAATGGAGATGGAGAGTATCTGGTGTACAAGGATCCTAAACAGAAGGTGTCAGATCGAGTTGCAGATTTGTTGGGGAGGATGACTTTGGAAGAGAAGATTGGCCAGATGGTTCAGATTGATAGAAGTGTTGCTACTATTAACATCATGAGAGATTACTTCATTGGTATGCAAATAACAATCTTTCCTTGGAATTTTTCCAGAAATGTGTTCACTTGGTTGGCTAATATTAGTTATTTCATTATATCTTATGTTCTGTACTTTAGCTTGTTTGCTTCATTCTAGTCTTCTTACTTTTTGTTCACAACTTGGAATGGTTCATGCTTCCTCTACTTTCTCTTATTGTAGACATCTTGGATAGTTTCTGTGGAAAATTGGGTTGATCCATCTGTTATTGTTCAGAGTTTGTAGGTGAATTGAGGTTTTCATTTGATTTTGCCTTCCTTTGAGTTCATTCTCTCGGTATTGTAGAGCTAGATAAGCTTCGATGACCTTTGTATCTGTGAAACTGAAAAAAAATTATTCATCTTTAGTTCAATTCTTGAGAAAAAATGTGATATTTTTCTCTGTACAGGCAGTGTGTTGAGTGGCGGTGGGAGTGCTCCGCTTCCTGAGGCAACTGCTCAGAATTGGGTTGATATGATAAATGAGTATCAAAAGGGAGCTCTTGCGAGTCGTTTGGGCATTCCTATGATATATGGCATTGACGCCGTTCACGGGCATAACAATGTCTACAACGCTACTATCTTTCCTCACAATATTGGTCTTGGAGCCACCAGGCAAGTAGAAGCTAAATTGTGTATTTTATGTCAGCATGTTTCTCGAGTCCTTTAGTTTGCAGGCTATGTACATATTTTCTGCTGAGCAGAATTCAGAGTCAAGCCGCTGATATTAATGCCTCTTAACGTATTTGAGTTTGACAGGGATCCAGATCTGGTTAAAAGGATTGGAGCCGCAACTGCAGTCGAAGTCAGAGCCACTGGAATTCCGTACACATTTGCTCCTTGCATTGCAGTAAGTTTTCTGTATACTAAATCTTGCTAGTTTCCAGCATTTCTATAAGTTGTTTGTCACTTGCTTTCATAGGTTTGTAGAGATCCCAGATGGGGTAGGTGTTATGAGAGCTACAGCGAGGATCACAAAGTCGTGGAAGACATGACAGATGTCATACTTGGTTTACAAGGAGAGCCTCCTGCCAACCATAAGCACGGATTTCCATTTGTTGGTGGCAAGTAAGGCTTGAAAATGCAGATGAATTGGGCACGATGAATTTTTCCTGATACAGAACACTGTATC
>OVAF01004224.1:0-10432 GCA_900406245.1 Odontarrhena argentea
TCGGTTGAAGTCAAAGTTTTTAAACACGGTCAACGGTAAATATGCATGCTCGTAAGTTTACAAAATTAGGAAGTAAGTCTACTAAATTGAACAGACTGACGAAAAAGTCTGCTAGAAGAAGTCAAACTGGGTCAAACTGGGTCCCAAAGGGGGACAAAAAGTCTTCCCCCTTGGTCAATTCCAAATCTAGACCTCTTCTACATCAGACTACAACGGATTACAACAGACGTCCCGGTAAGTCTGCCAAGATTTTTTTTGTTTTCAAAGGAAAAATAATAGACTTTCCCCAAAGTCTTATAAAATAAGTTTGTTCTCAAAAATAAAAACAATATAATTTAGCAGACTGTCAGGTAAGTCTGCTATCGCAGATGACTTGTAAATTTAACGACGATCGATCGGAAACTTACTTTTAGCCTCCCTCGAGCTACATACACGGTCGCCGGAAGAAATACAGCCCAATTCTAGTCGTTTCGTCACCTACGGTGGCCGAAATTGAGAGCACTATTAACTTTCGAACTATCGGTGGAAATTATATGAGATTTGAGATGATTTTGATGATTTCGTTGCTGAAAATAGGCATAACGAGAGGTTAGAGATCGAATTTAAGCTTCTACAGAGCATTAAAAGCTTCAAAACGGTTGAAAATGATGGTTGAGAGAATTCATGGCAATGGCAAAGACGTAAATAAGTGTAGGAGATGAGCACCATTTCGTCCGATGGGTAAAAAAAAAAAAAAAAAAAACAGTCTGATAGCATTTCTTCGTAAATAAGATGATGTTTGGAGGAGATAAGGGTCCGAAAATTATGGAGGAGGAGAAGGCAATGAAGGGAGTCTAGATTTGCAATTGAGGCCAAATAGGGGTCTATTTTAGCAAGAAGGCCTTAAACTTATGCATGAATTATATGGGACAATTTGAAAAAATCCCCTATTGGGTTTTAAAATTTGTAAAATACCTCTTTTTATTTTTGTAGAAATTTATTTTTGTAATAATATAAAAAGACTTTTTTATCCATGTTTCATTTTACAAATAACAATTAAAAAAAAAAAACAAAAACAGATTACTTATGATGTAATGAAAGAAAAGAAAACGAATTCCTCACGTAATCTTCTTGTTTTTGCTTGTAAACTATTTGCTCAATTTTAAAATCTTATGAACTCATTGAAGAATGAAATCAAGCTAACGTAAGACAATTTGAAAGCATTATTTTTCTACTTTTTTACGATTGTTACAAAATTAGATGTAAAATAATATCGATGTATGACGTAAATATTCAATATTAGATCTAAATTGTTATTATTAATGTATGAGATGAATTCGTTATTAGTTTAATAATTAAAAACTCACTAGTTTTTATTTTATTGATGATTATCTCTTGAATGTTATTTTCTATATAAACCAACTATACGCTTTTCTCATTATAAATGAAAATAATAACAAAAATATATTTATTTTTTTAATAATTGAGATATTAAAAGATATGCGAGATTTTCTTATAGTGTATTATTTTCAAACTTTACTCCGGATAAGAAAATTATTAACTAATATAATAATTAGATTAAATATTTTTAAAAGATATTATCTTTTATATATTTAATAAATAATTCCTATTTTCAAGTATTTAATGAAGCTATTTTAGCTAATTTGTCCCATAAAACAATTAGTTTTTAAAAATAAATAAAACGTGTATTTTTCAAATTTTAAAATTCAAAAGAGGTATTTTTTCAAATTATCTCTGAATTATATTGGATTTTGGCTTTTTAGAAATTTATAGGTGGATTGCAAAATATAATTTAGTTAATATTTCTAAAATTACGAAAATGCAAAATTGAAAATCCACAATAACATATATATATATATATAAATATTATACTTCACGAAAAAATTTCCTTTTTCAAAATAACACATGAGAAAATATAATATTTTGCAATGTAATTTAAATTTGTTAATTAGTACTAAGTACAAAGAAATTTTTTAAACGTTAAATATGCCTTAACATATTTTTTACAAATTGTTTTGCTAAAGAATCATTGTTGCCACATCTTCTATCTATGATATATATGAGAATCAGTTATAAACCGTCGGATCAACAATCAATGATCAGCAAAAATCATATTTCCGTATCATCGATCTATCACATATTTTGTACTGAATTTTAAACCGTTAGATCAAAATAATCAACGGTTGTTAATGTGTTGCAATTCTAGATCTGAGTCGTCAACAAAAGAAAAAGAAAAAAAAAAAAGATCTAAAATATCTGTTTCTTCTTCCTCGTCGTTGTCGCTGCCGGAAACTCTTCGAAGGAGAGTTGCAAAGCTTTCAATTAAACCCTCTCTCTCTCTCTCTCGTTGACCAAAAAAAAAAAACCATCTCTCTCTCTCTCTCAACCTCGCCTCCTTTCATATTTCATAACTGCTCCCTTTTTCAGANTGTTGCAATTCTAGATCTGAGTCGTCAACAAAAGAAAAAGAAAAAAAAAAAAGATCTAAAATATCTGTTTCTTCTTCCTCGTCGTTGTCGCTGCCGGAAACTCTTCGAAGGAGAGTTGCAAAGCTTTCAATTAAACCCTCTCTCTCTCTCTCTCGTTGACCAAAAAAAAAAAACCATCTCTCTCTCTCTCTCAACCTCGCCTCCTTTCATATTTCATAACTGCTCCCTTTTTCAGATTCCTCGGCGCGGTCGCTGCACTCGTTTTCTCCTGTAAGATTTGATCACCATCTCCCTCGCGAAAACTGTGAATCCTGTGTTGATTTTCAATTCTATTTAAGGTTTATTTGATATACGATTAATGATGTGACTAAGAAAGGTTTGTGTTTGTGTTGTTTTCTTTAGAGTTTCAGAGTGTTCTCAGAGACAAGCTCCGAGGACGAGGACACGTCGTCTACCTCTGACTCAAATCAAACCAAGCATCTAATCACTAGTGACCAAAGTTCTAAGTTTGGTGTTGACGGTAGATCTCCTAGAAGCGGTGGACCTCACCTTAATCCTTGTAATTAAGGGAAGTTAGGGATTTCTCTCGATTTTCAGGTTTGTGATTTGAATTTTCTTATGAGTTATTAGGCTGATCTAGTTTCTGGGTTTTAAACTTGATGGGTTGTTATATGATATAACGAATCTGAATTTTGGGATTGAAGTTAAACTGTATCATTACTTGGTGATTCTAAGTAAGTTTCCCGATTTTCGTATTTTCTTATTTCTGCATTGGTTTTGTTGCTAGGAAATTAGTAGTGTATGATGTTCATAAGTTTGAAAATCAATGTTTGATGAACATATATTGTGAGATATGAAACTAGTGATGAAACTGTTTTGTCAGGTAAAAACATACACTACTAGTGATCTGTGTCTCGCGAAAATGTGGAAATTGAAGATCGCTGAGGGAGGTAGCCCTTGGTTGAGAACCACCAATAATCACATCGGAAGGCAGTTCTGGGAGTTCGATCCGAAGCTCGGCACGCCGGAGGAGCTCGCTGCCGTCGAGGAAGCGCGCAAGTCCTTTACAGAGAACAGATTCTTGAAGAAGCATAGCTCCGATCTGCTTATGCGCCTTCAGGTTTTCTTTCTTCCCTATCTTCATTGCTTCACGGATTCAGGAAGAGAAATGCTCATTACTCAGTGTAGTTTCCTGTGAAACCAACTGTAGCATACCAACTTAGCTTAACTAGATCTATCATACCTTCTATTTTTCGTATAGCTTACCACATGGATCTGTATGTTGATCAATACACGGAAAAGTACAGACAGAGTATAGATCTTCCATTCAGCTTAGTTGCTACATCTGCTTGTGTGGTTCACCAATCTATGTTATTTCATTTCATCTACCTTCTGCACTTCCCCAATGATTTCATACTCCTTTTTTTCAACTCAAGAGTTAACTTATTGCTGCAATTTCCTTTAAGGCTCCTCTATACTACCTATTGTAATATGTTTTGTTTATGTAGTTTGTTACCTTGGTGTTAGCCTTTTAGTCTATGCCTTCCTCCTCATTTATATATATATATAAATATTTACTTCTTTTTTCTTTTTCCTATGGTTATCCTTATGGTATAACTCGTTGGACTTGGTACTTTTATATATATAAATATATATTCAAGGCCCTCATTGCTTTAAAATTGCTAATCTAAAGACTCTCTCTCTTTCTTTCTGTAGTTCTCAAATGATGACTTGGTTGCACCGGTTTTACCTCAAGTCACAATCAAAGATAGTGATGATATTACAGAGAAGATGGTGGAAAACACGCTAAAGAGGGGTTTAGATTTCTATTCAACGATACAGGCGCATGATGGGCACTGGCCAGGAGATTATGGTGGTCCTATGTTTCTTCTCCCGGGACTGGTTAGTTCATCAACTCGGTGTGTCTGGCCTTACCTTTGCAAGCTTATCCAAAAGCTTGACAAAAGCTAATTCTAGTTACATGCTTCCAGATAATCACGCTCTCCATAACTGGAGCACTCAATACAGTATTGTCCGAACAACATAAACAAGAAATGCGTCGCTATCTCTATAATCACCAGGCGAGAAATATTTTTCCTATCTTTGTTATAATTATGCTTTCTTGCAAACTCTTATTTAATTGTCCTATACTTTCCTATTTTGACACTGGATATGCCCGTCCAAAAATAGATGTTGACACACATCTTTATATTTCAAAGAGTTACTCCTTCCACTATACAATGTCTAAATCAACTTTTTAGCATATGGTTTCAGAATGAGGACGGAGGTTGGGGTCTACATATTGAGGGTCACAGCACCATGTTTGGGTCTGTCTTGAACTATGTTACTCTGAGGTTGCTTGGAGAAGGACCTAACGATGGAGATGGAGCTGTGGAGAAAGGGCGAGATTGGATACTGAATCATGGTGGTGCTACCAATATTACATCTTGGGGAAAAATGTGGCTATCTGTAATGAAACCTTGACCTTATCTTTCCTTTGTGAACTGTAAGTATGAATATTTCTGTTACTTGACTATTCCTTTTTCTGGATCTTTGTATTCTGTGAAAAAAGGTACTTGGAGCTTTTGAATGGTCCGGAAATAACCCACTGCCACCTGAGATATGGCTTCTTCCGTATTTCCTGCCAATCCATCCAGGTGAGTAAAATATTTGTTGATTGACAAGTTCTTGTGCTCTCTCCCTTCTCAGAGCTTGGACACTGTCTTATGGTCATTCTTCTCCCAGTTATCAAGATATGGTTTGTTTGTTGAGTAACCACTCCGAAGTGCCATAATCTGTTATTGGCTCATTTTGTTTTCATGCTTCAGGAAGGATGTGGTGCCATTGTCGGATGGTTTACTTGCCGATGTCATATTTGTATGGTAAAAGGTTTGTTGGTCCCATAACGTCCACCGTTTTATCACTGAGAAAGGAGCTTTTCACTGTGCCATATCATGAAATTGACTGGAATGAAGCACGCAACCTGTGTGCAAAGGTTAGTCGTATGGATTCTTTAAAGAAGTTATTTGCTTCCTGTAAAGACCTGAGGCTCTATGGTTTATTATGAGATCCTTATTTGGTTGAATAACGCCATTACGTGAATTTATTATTGGCCAAATTTGCAGCACTCAGTATATAAGGTCTAACACATATCTGTGTGTCCTCACATGCTCTTATGCTGATGATTGATTTTATAATGAAGGAGGATTTATACTACCCACACCCATTCGTGCAAGATATTCTTTGGGCATCACTTTATAAGATTGTTGAGCCTATTTTAATGCGGTGGCCTGGTGCAAATTTGAGAGAAAAGGCTATAAGAACCGCAATAGAACATGTTCATTATGAAGATGAGAATACAAGGTACATCTGCATAGGACCTGTGAATAAGGTATGCAAATCAAACTTCTACAGCTTCGTTTTTACCAATTTCCCTTGTCCATCTCTTTTGATTATTCAGTTTGGGGGACATTTTTTTTGTGTGTGTATTTTTCTTTTTTTTTTCCCCTATCTTTGAACCATCTACCTTTTCATCATTTCTGTTTTGTACTGTTGTTACAGGTATTGANATTTTTCTGTTTTTTTTTCCCCTGTCTTTGAACCATCTACCTTTTCATCATTTCTGTTTTGTACTGTTGTTACAGGTATTGAATATGCTTTGTTGTTGGGTAGAGGACCCAAACTCAGAGGCTTTTAAGTTGCACCTACCAAGAATCAATGATTATCTTTGGCTGGCTGAAGATGGAATGAAGATGCAGGTACTGTATATTTTGTATGTATGATTATGTTAGGTTAATTGTGTGGACCAGGGTGACTGCCAAACCTGTATGTATATTATGCCCCTCTGGAGTCATAAACGGTATACAAATATGCTCTTCAAAATTTTGATAGTACTCAGAATGACATTACACTTTTCACTTCTATGAAGTTGAGAGTTTTGCTCTACTATGTGTTTAATATCATCATTGTGATACATAAGTTAGTAAGTAATAATCTTATAAAATTGCCTGATTCATATCCTGAAAGCATCTACATTTATGTCTCTTCCATTTCCTTTGCTTTTTATTCAATTATGAGTCATAGAGATTGAACCTGTCATCCATACTCTAATGCAGCAGCTATTGACAGGGTTATAACGGAAGCCAGCTATGGGATACAGGTTTTGCAATTCAAGCTATTCTGGCAACCAACTTTGTTGAAGAATATAGGACTGTTTTGAAAAAAGCACATTCCTTTATCAAGAATTCCCAGGTTTGCGATAGGTAGTTGATAAAGATCAGTGTGTTGGTCTGGTACCCCCGTCCAGTTCATGATTGTTTGTTCTTATGGAATAGGTGCAAGAAGATTGCCCTGGGGATCTGAGTTACTGGTATCGCCACATCTCTAAAGGGGCTTGGCCTTTCTCAACAGCTGATCACGGTTGGCCTATCTCCGATTGCACTGCAGAAGGACTTAAAGTAATTTTATTGACAAAGAATTAGCTATCACGATTTCTTTTCTGGTGGTGATGATTTTGTTATTTCTTCAGGCTGCTCTTTTGCTGTCCAAAGTTCCCAAGGAGATTGTTGGTGAACCTGTAGATGCAAACCGGTTATTTGATGCTGTTAATGTTATCATTTCGTTACAGGTTAAACTTTGTTTCTAGTACTTTTTGTCATATGTATTGGTGCCACTTGTGGTGTATTTGTACAGTCTACATAGGCATTGCTCTGGAGTGTTGACTTACTTTTTTGTTATGTATATTTCAAAAAAAAGAAAGAAATATTCCCATAGTCTGACTAGCCCATTAAATCTGAGTTTAGAATGCAGACGGAGGCCTTGCAACATATGAGCTCACGAGGTCATACCCTTGGTTGGAGGTACTGTGTTTGTACCCGGATATCGATCAGTTTTGTTCTCAGGCCTGATAACATATACTTTTGTATCTTTGTGTCCAAGGTCTCACAAATATAAGTGTACAATGGAAGTGGTTAAATTACATGTATCTAAATCGCCTGTACTTGACGGTTTAAATGAAAAGTTTGCTTATTTCTGTGGGCAGCTAATCAACCCAGCAGAAACCTTCGGCGATATTGTTATTGACTATCCGTAAGGCGCCAGCATCATCCATCGAATCAGCTGATTTATCATATTTTATGTTTCATGAAATTTCATTGATATGGTAGAATGGTTTTGTAGTTACGTGGAATGTACGTCAGCTGCTATACAAGCTTTGATAACATTTAGAAAGCTTTATCCTGGTCACCGAAAGAAGGAAGTAGATAAGTCCATTGAGAGGGCAGTTAAGTTCATCGAATCTATTCAAGGAGCAGATGGCTCATGGTTTGTCTCTAGTCATGTAAAAATATCTGCAGGATAAGATTTATAATTTTTACATTACCGGTTTCATTGTTTAATGGGTTTCTGTCTGTAACTTGTGAGATCTCCCTAGGTATGGATCATGGGGTGTTTGCTTCACATATGGTACATGGTTTGGAGTAAAAGGGCTGGTAGCTGCTGGAAGAACATTGAAAAACTCTCCATGTGTTGCCAAAGCTTGTGAATTTCTACTTTCAAAACAACTTCCTTCCGGGGGATGGGGAGAAAGCTACATCTCATGTCAAGACAAGGTTAGTAATCACTTTGTGTGTTTACGAAACTCTAGTTACTACAGTCTTTTGGTGTATGTAACATGGAACCTCTATCTGTATTTATGAATAGGTTTATTCAAACCTTGAAGGCAACAGGCCCCATGTCGTGAATACAGCATGGGCTTTGCTCACACTCATTGGTGCTGGGCAAGTAAGGGAGGCTTTTTATGCTCTCTATTTCCTTCCTTTCCATTTATGCTTATATCTTTCTGTGTGTGTGCTTAGGCTGAGGTTGATCAAAAACCACTACACCGGGCTGCAAGATACCTGATGAATGCTCAGATGGAGAGTGGTGATTTCCCACAACAGGTAACAAGTTGTACACTGGTGTTTTGAGAATTCCCTTTGTTATAGGTTTTACTTTTACTTTGAATCTCTTTGTTAAAGAATTCTCGTGGCTCTCTTAGGAAATTATGGGAGTCTTCAATAGGAACTGCATGATAACGTATGCTGCGTATCGAAACATTTTCCCTATATGGGCCTTAGGGGAGTACCGTACTCAGGTATTATTGCAACCAGGAGAATAATCAAGTGTTCAGGGGAGGATCTGTCTAGCTTACATTGCTACATTATTCAAAATTGTGTTACGCATGGATCTGTTCTGATGGTTCAATGAAATAATTTCGTGTTAGTAGACTTCCACTCAAATCTTCGTGGCAGATTTTGTTTGGGTTCTCTGGTTATTGGATTTTAGGAAAACTATTTTTGGTATAACATATTTTGCTGCCAGACATTTTTTCAGTTCAAAGACATTATTTTGTAGAGGTCCCTAGAACACCACTAAACGAAGTCTCATTTAGTGATGTATTTCTTTTAGTCATCTCAATATTATTAAACAAGGAGTACAAAAATAAGCAACCATACAAAAATACAAACAAGATACAAATTAAAAAAGATAGAGAGTACAACAAAACATAGCCAAAAAATGATAGTTAGAGCGAGAACTCTCGAGAATTAAGTCTTGGCTAATTAAGTCTTGGCACAGCCAAGGAGGACTATGGGCAACATAAGATTGTCATTTATTCTCTTGAGGGATATTTTGAGTAATGAGAATGGTTACTCTTTGTTTGAGCATATTAGCATGTAGCTTGTAATTCAAAAAGGGCCTTTATGCTAGACGAACTTGATCCATTTCCAGCAAAAAGTTGGCCGTGAGAGGGTCTAAGAACTGCACCTATCAAATGAGAAGTATTGGCCGTAAAACTAATATTATCAGGATGATGATGAGAATAACTTTCCAGAGCCCAAAGGATATAAAGCAACTTGGTTTCCTTAAAGATTTCTAGCATCAGGAAAGGCTCTGCGAGTATGGAGAAGAACTTCATCCAAGGAGTTTCCAACTACCCAAGCCATACCACCAAGTTTATAAGATTTAGACCACGCAAACCTAATATTACACATTAACCAAGGATGAAAAGGAGGTCTCCAATTTTCGTCTAGTTCTAGCTGGAGTCAAGGAAACAAGATCATGCGTAGAAGAAGGGGAACTAACAATCTGAGCTAGGAACCAAAGAAAAAGACTCTTCAAAAAATTTCTTAGTGGAATTTAGAGGAGAAAAAGTTTTCTTTCAGTAAAAAAGCTAATACTATTTTTCCACAAAGACCAAAGAATCTACACAAAGGATCTTCTAATACCGAAGGAACTATAGGTTTTTTGCTCATAGCTAAACAAAAATGGAAATTAAGAACACATAAACCTCATCAAAACCATATTCAGGAGAAGGGAAGAGAGAAAAATCCCAAACCTGACATGCAATAGTACATGTAAAACTAAGCGATATATGAATTCTCCCTGCAATACACAAGCTTAACATTTGGAGTCCAAATTTAATCACATTATGTATTGCTCGAGAGATGGTGTTCCACATGAATACTTTGCAAAAATGATTTTTGCAGGAGCCTGAATGGACCATATCTCCTGTTTGAGACCATTGATAAAAGAATAGGTTGCTGCTTCATAGATAAGATCTTCTTTTTTACCTGAAAAGGCTAAAAGATAACTAGACTTCACAATCTAAGCACCACTACGAGAATGTATCGAAACCAAAAAATCATCTCTTGAGATCCCTGGTTTAGACGAAACTATGCTATCTATGGCAGCTTGGTAGAAAATTTCTTGAAGCTTCATAAAATTCCAGTCAACAAGAGTGAAGTCAATGAGATCAGACACCAAAAGATCAATATTTACCAGGATGTTTTTCATTAGAGGAGCCCTCGGATGGTCTTCAAAATGCCATATATCACTCAAAATTTTGGTAGATAAACCATTCCCAATTTTCTTATGGCTACCATCCACAATCAGTTCTCTACCATGAAGAACAGTAAGCCAACCAAAAGAGGGTCTACCACTCAGAGAAGCTGAGAGAAAGTCAT
>OVAF01004225.1:0-10432 GCA_900406245.1 Odontarrhena argentea
AATCGCGGAGCTGGACAAGGAGGGGCCCAATATCCCTTATGTGGTACATGTGGAAGGAACCATGATGGTCCATGTAGGCAGAACACAGGGTTGAACGCCCCAACCGCCCCTACCGGTGAGCAACCTGTCCCTACACCGGGCCCCTAGGCCCCACCACTGTCCGACGGTCGGNGTTGCCAAATCAATTCATTTAAAGTCTTATTTTCAAATGGGTCGGGCCAGGGCTGTTACAATAATAGCCATAAAACTGAATAATTAACAAAAGATTAAACGTGGCAAAACCTAATGCATACAGTCTTACAATAAGCTTTTTTTATTAAGTAAACCAATGACAAAAGGAAATCATTATGATTATACACATCTTTTCATTATGATTATACACATCTTTTCATCAATTAATAAGAATTTCATTTTCATAAGCATGTTGTTCGCTTTAAGATTTTTAGCTTCTCACTTTCAAAAACTCGTACTATAGTACGACAATAGAGACGGTTTTGATCTACAGTGAAATAGTTTCCATTAATAAATTGAGATTGGGAATTTATTCCTTGATTGGTTTGAAGAATTTGATTCAATTGCTTGATGAAGGAGGGGATGAAAAGTTCACAACTAAAATTTTTGTGTCTCTAAATCTTGTTATATATTAATTACATTCATATTAAAAAAGAAAAAACTTTGATGAATGTGAACCATCTTATATAGACACGAGTTTTCTTAATTAAAAAATATAGGTTTGAGTTTTTGTCACAATTAAACTATAATATAAATCGAATAATTAAAGTCATAGAAATCAGATAATAGAATTGCATGGGACATTGAAGATTAGAGAGACATTTTTGTCGATTTTGTTAAGGATCCATTATAGGAAATCAACTTGTTTTCCTTTTAAAACTCAAATTAATGAGTGCATAACATGTGATAGAGATGCTAATTAACTTTACTTAGCCAGTTCGGTTACCTAGAATAAAATGCAATTGAAAAGCTAAATAAGCATTGATGGATAAGGTTCATTCTTTTTACTTAACTCAACTCTTGCAGGTTAAAATGCTAAGCATGTTTCACTTTCATTCGGACAAACTAACAAGTGATGTGTTTGTTATGTTGCCTAGATTCAATTACTAAGTATCAAAGAATCAATATAATTTAAAAACAAAATTACACACATAGAACTAGTCTCTCATCAAAAGCGTTACTCTAAAGTTCTAAACGTATACCCTATTGCACAAGTGACTTGGCCCAAGTGGCAAGAGGTAAGTCCGCTGAAGCAAGAATCACCAGTGCACCTGGGATCGAACCCCGCTCCCTACATACTCTGCAATATGCAGGACATGGCTATTGGGTCAGCCAGTTGTGGCCCAATCGATATTAAAGTGTGGTTGAAAAAAAAAAAAAAAAACGTATACCCTATTTAGATAACCATGAGTTTCTTTGAAACACTCATATTTCCAACAAGATTAATTACTACTTACTCAGATATAGATAAGAACCAAATCAAAGTGATGTAATAAATTATATTCATTAAGCGCAGTAGAAGTTCATAAAACTTCTCTAATCGGACTATCGGAGATGCGAGATGTCTTTTTTCTTTTATAATAGCGAAGAAACGGTAGAGTGACTAGAACTCTGAAAGCATGACGAGGCTTTTGGGTGGTTAGGTAGCTCAAAAGTCCCAATGGATTTTGTGACCTTTTTCTGTTTATATAAGGTGAACTCTTACAAAATTAGAAAATTTTCAGATAAATGTAGGATATTTTTTTCTCACATGGACTCCTATAGATCAATTAACTCTTTTAAAATTGTACTAGTATTTTTTATCATTTTTAATATTCTAAAATGTTTTAGGATTAATGACCCACATAAAAATAAAAATGAGAAAATATGAATATTATGCTCAAATATATTTCTCTTAGGAACGAGTACTGAAACACATTGTTATTCCTTTCGGCTTTCGATTCATTTAACTACCACTATTCCACTCATTTTCATTCCACTTGATTATTATTATTCTTGTTACAACCAGTCGCATCCTAAATTTTTTTTCATGCATTAAGTAAACACTTAACATATTAACATTAATTTTCTGGTAAGGAATCAAATAATGATTTGGCCAAACAATAACGAGTAGAAGAGATGGTGTAAAATTCATATATGAATGTAAGAGCATCTTTATCCATGATACTCACCACAAACTCTAAACAATTTTTTTATTATTAATTATATTATTAAATATATTATTAAATTAATAAAAGTGAGGTGTCCTCTTTAGGGAATTCGGCGAAAAAAAGCCTGTACTTTGCCAAATTTGCCAAAAAAAGTCTGAATTTCAGAATGGCCGAATAAAACCTGAACTTTGCATTGACTTACCAAAATAATCCAAACTTTGCATTGACTTGCCAAAATAGACCTTCGTTAAAAATTTATGTTAAATAATTAACAGCCGTTAACGACAACCGTTAGTCACGAAACGACGTCGTTTTGAGCTACATGAATTTAGCCAAAAAAAAGCCTGAACTTTGCCAGACTTGCCGAAAAAAACCTGAACTTTGCCAGACTTGCCAAAAAAACCCTGAACTTTTTGGATCGTACTAAGTTTTAATTTGTAACCCCAAAAACGACATCGTTTTGATTTCTAAAAACCCCAAAAATATATGTTTACCAAATATTGAACCCGGGTCGAGAAAGTCAAGAAAATAGCCACTTGCCACTGTGCTATAGGACTTTACGATTGTTTTTAAAATCGATTTTAATTTTACAAAAGATAGGACTTTACATATATGAATTATGTATAGCACAGTCCTATACATAAAGTCCTATCTTTTGTGAAATTAAAATCGATTTTAAAAACAATCGTAAAGTCCTATAGCACAGTGGCAAGTGACTATTTTCTTGACTTTCTCGACCCGGGTTCAATATCTGGTAAACATATATTTTTGGGGTTTTTAGAGATCAAAACGATGTCGTTTTTGGGGTTACAAATTAAAGCTTAGTACGATCCAAAAAATTCAGGGTTTTTTTGGCAAGTCTGGCAAAATTCAGGCTTTTTTCGGCAAATCTGGCAAAGTTCAGGCTTTTTTTGGCTAAATTCATGTAGCTCAAAACGATGTCGTTTCGTGACTAACGATTGTCGTTAACGGCTGTTAATTATTTAACAGAAATTTTTAACGGAGGTCTATTTTGGCAAGTCAATGCAAAGTTTGGATTATTTTGGTAAATCAATGCAAAGTTCAGGTTTTATTCGACCATTCTGAAGTTCAGGCTTTTTTTGGCAAGTTTGGCTAAGTACATGTTTTTTTGGCCGAATTCCCGTATTCTTTATGATACTTATCAAGAGTATATCAAGAGTCTTTCGTGATACTATTCTACCTAGATTCAAGTGAACAATTTTCCTTTTCTACTTTTTTTTTTTTTTTAATTCTTATGATACTATGAGAATATCATGGATAAAGATGCTCAAACATAAAACGATTAGGACAAGACTCTCTTTTTCCAAAATAACATATATTGTTATTTTATCCCCAAAAAACATATACTGTTATGAAACCTTTAATCGTTTTAAAATCAGTTAGAAAATGCAAAAAGACATGTTAAAAAAAAAAAAAAAAAAAATTGGGGGGGGGGGNGAGAGAGAGAGTATGTTGCAAGACAAAATGATTAAAAAGGTCTTGGGAAGCAATAAAGGATTAGCGTGGGAAATGAAGCTCAAGAGTTAGCTTTTTTCATGAACAAAATTGGCACTCTACTTTCTTCCTATTGCTATGCTCATGTTATTCTGTCTTTTTTTTTTTTTAAAAGACTTTTATTGACACTTCTTTTGCCTTGGAATATCATTTAAACAGTCTCTCATGTTTATACCATGGTCGGTCAAAGTTCATAGAAATATCGCAACCTTTTTCTATATATCTTTCTTTGTTTATTGTTAAGCAAAACTTACATTACATGATTAAAATCTCAGTTCTTTTTAAAAGCAGTCCAAAAGAAATAATACAAAAACCTAATAGGTCCTAATGCGAACCATATTTTTGCCATTGATTGTCTTCGTCATGCGCTACTTTCTATAGCATCCATCAAATGGAAGAATATGTAATGTATATTTTCTGATATATACACAAATTACATATTTATAAAAATGCACACGTGCACGTATGTTTGGGTTTATACATGTAAATAATTATTTTTTCAGTAAAAAAAAAAAATTAGAAGGTGACAGGAAAAATAAAACAATACAAACGTAATTAAATGACAAAATTAATTATTCAAGGGCAATTTTTTATAAAAGAAATGAAAGTTCGAAGGAAAGCAAAAGGGCTTTTTGATGGCAAGCTTGAGACTAAGGTCATGATGATATGGCCAGCCTTTCTCGAGTCTTTGGTCGGTCCGACAATCTGTGTGTTTTGTGTTCACTCTCTATTTTAGTTTCCTCATTTTTTCTTTTTTATTTATTTAATTTGTTGTTTCTATAAGATGTAATTAGATCAGATTTTTTTGGACCGATCACTATAAATTTGGAAATATCAAAATTACATATTTTATTTCTATGATAGCTACACTTTTTTTAGTTGAGCGTTCCGTAAGTTGAAAGCAAAGACGACTTACAAAAGTGACTTTCCAAGTTGCACACCATACATACATACATCGTTTAAATAATTTTATATGAAGAACCTAAAAGTTGAAAAGGTTTATAATTTGTATCGTGACAAATATTTATTTACATAAAACCCATGTACATAAAAACCCATAATAAAGCGACTTTTATAAGTTGCAAGCTATACAATTCATAACAAAATTAATACATCCATGTATATATAAAACCCATAACAATGCTTTTCTAAGTTGTCATATATATATATATATATATATATATATATAATTTTATTATGTATATATATATATATATATATATATATATATATATATATATATATGAGATTTAAGTTCACTTGTCTATTCGCTTAACATTAAGCTCAACCAAATTTTATTGCCTTTTGTACATATTCTCAGTATATGAAAACCCTACCGTCATGACTCCTCAAGCTCAGTCTTCTTCATGATTCCAATTCAATAGAGAATAACAAGGATAGTTTTTTTTTTTCTTTGGATGGATTTTTGGTGTATGAACGGGCAGTTATATATTGTTTGAAAACTAAATCCGATAAAAAAAAAAATTGTTGAATCATTGATGGATTGTATTTTTTTGGGTAAAACTTGACAATATATAGATTGGATATTCATCAGATTTTATTTTCAATAAATTTCTGAACACTCTTTTTGATGAAATTTTAACATATGATTTACAACATATTTTTAATGGTTTTTCTCAACAAATTTAATTAAATTTAATGAAACATATTACATTTTATTTTAGTTTGATGAATTAATTTAAATCATAAATGTAAAACTACAAATTAATTATGCTTAATATAAAACATATGAATAAGACATAAAACATAAATTATCATTGATCCGACATTTAAACTCTAATCATATCTATTATGATTTGTTTAATTATTTTACCAATCGAGATAAATTTCTTCATCTTTTTTTTTTCTTTGTCAACAACAATAATTAATCTGCATTAAACTTGGCTCGAACTCATGCGATGTCACAGTGACGACACTAACACTAATCATTGGGCGACAAGTTTTGGACAAATTCCTCCATCTTCATAATAGAATAATTTGTTTAGATTGGATCTGTGAACTTCTTTCACATTTTCCGTTTACATAACAATGCATACTTCTATTGATTTTTGAAACTCTTTCGGAGCTTCTGGACCTATATTGCAAAAGAGGATATTTGGGTCCGATCGACAAGTATCGATCGATGCAACCCAAAATATTGAAATTCTTTGCAGACTCCAACACATGATCATCCATAATTGCTCCATTCAACTCCAAGGTGCTCCAAAACGCTCTAAAACACTCCAACTCGAACACGTACAAAGACTCAACATAACTCTAGAAAACACCAAAAAACTTAATAAAACCCAAATATATCATGGCTTAAGAAAGGTAAAATCCATGATAAGTCTGGACCTCATTCCGATAATATGCTATTGCGTGAGCTTCAAATTCAAATATATTATGTCAATGAGTATACAAAAGACTTATGTTAACATCATTTCCACTTAACCTATTCTGCATTATGTATTTCACCGTAATAACTACTTTATTGGTCTCTACCCCTAATATATATAAAGGACAAAAAGTGTACTACTTCCTACACATTTGTTACGTATGCAAGTAAAAATCTTGAATATATTTTCTCAAAGATTAACAAGTTAATCTGCAAATAAGATATAGACAGTGAAGTAATATTAGATCTAAATGCGCAAATTAAAAGAGAGATAATCTAAAGAATCTTAAACCCATTTACCTTTTTTGCTTTTTTAATAATTCAACCACAACACAAAAACACACAAGTTGCAAACTCCATATATCCTTGGAAACATAGATATATACAAACGCATATATTAAGTTGCTTCTATATAAATCTGCATCTGAAAGCAAGCTTTTGTCTTTTTTTTAAACTCTCTCAACTCAACTCCTACCTTCTTTTACCAACCTTTCCCTTCTTTTACACACATATACCTATATTTATTATATATAGAGAGAGAGTGAGTGAGGAATTAAGAGGAATAGGATGGAGACTTTTATGTCTTGGTAGAAACAAGTGATGTGCGCAAAGAAAGAAGAAGAAGAAAATAGTCAAGGAGCCATGAACAACATACAAAACTACCAAAACGAGCTTTTCTTCCAACAACTCATCTCCCAAACCGAGGCTTCGGGAGGTCCAAGTAACAATGGATTCACTATCTTCTCTCAAGATTCCGTCTCCCCGGTATGGCCCTCTCCGATCCAACCACCGTTCGATCCGTTTCCTCCTCCTTCATCTTCTCCAGCACCTTTCTATGGGAGTTTGTTCAATAGAAGTCGAGCTCATCATCAAGGGTTACAGTTTGGGTACGAGGGCTTTGGGGGAGCCACGTCAGCAACGCATCATCATCATCAAGAACAGCTTAGGATCTTGTCTGAGGCTTTAGGTCCGGTGGTGCAAGCCGGGACGGGTCCTTTTGGGTTACAAGCTGAGTTAGGGAAAATGACAGCACAGGAGATCATGGATGCTAAAGCTTTGGCTGCTTCAAAGAGTCATAGTGAAGCTGAGAGAAGACGACGAGAGAGGATCAATAATCATCTCGCTAAGCTCCGTAGCATACTACCCAACACCACCAAAGTAAGTCCCAAAATTTTCATACATTCATCATTAAAAAAAAAAAAATGGAAACATTTTTAGAATATTAAAGCAAGGTATAGAGTTGAAATGGACAAACATAGCAGCAGTGACATGAAAGTTCATGTCACATTTTGTCTTTTTATTTTTAACCTTTTAACATTTAGGTTTTGTAAAAGGAACAAAGTTAGATGAATGGTCTTGTGGGTATTTGTTAAATTCCCAAGGAGAGAATCAGTCAGAGACTGAAGAATAAATATTAAAGTTTATGGAATATGGAACGTCCATGTCTTAATTGATGTAATAAAGAGAAACAAACGGCGCTGCTCAAAAAGAATAAAAAGAAATCATCACTTGTTCGACCACATAATTATATTTCTCCTCGTAAACAACAAATATATGTTTTCTCTCGTAATTATGTTCTTGTGGTTATAATGCAGACTGATAAAGCGTCGTTACTAGCGGAAGTTATTCAACACGTGAAAGAGTTAAAAAGAGAGACCTCAGTGATCTCAGAGACAAACTTGGTTCCGACCGAGAGTGATGAGTTAACGGTCGCTTTCACGGAGGAGGAAGAAACCGGAGATGGGAGATTCGTTATCAAAGCATCGCTTTGTTGTGAAGATAGGTCGGATCTTTTACCGGACATGATCAAAACGTTGAAAGCTATGCGTCTTAAAACGCTCAAGGCGGAGATAACCACAGTTGGAGGACGAGTGAAGAACGTGTTGTTTGTCACCGGAGAAGAGAGCTCGGGCGAGGAAGAGATGGAAGAGTATTGTATAGGGACTATAGAGGAAGCTTTAAAGGCGGTGATGGAGAAGAACAATGTTGAGGAATCTTCTTCCTCCGGTAATGCTAAGAGACAGAGAATGAGTAGTCACAATACTATCACTATCGTCGAACAACATCACAGGTAATCAGTTTTTTTTTTTTACATTTTCCGATGTGTAGCTACGTCTACATGTGTGTTATTGATATGGTCACGTAACGCTATATTATATATCTACTGATATGTATGTGTGTTTGTTTGTATGTATAACGGAGATATTTGTATCCGTTGAGTACTTTCGTTTTGCTTGTTTGCGTTGGTTATATAATGTTTCCTTTCTTTTTTGCTATATAATGTGTATGGCCAAGAGATGTTGCATGGCTACATATATAGTACATACATTTCTATATGCGGGAACTGAAATTAATTCTGGTGGGGTTTTGGATTTGTTTGCAAATGTGTGAGTGAAACCAAAAAGAGACAATGAAGAAGAACAGGGAAAGTACCAAAGATGATGTATGTCATTAATTGATTTTAGTCGTGTTCGGGTCCGGGGAAAAACAAAAAAGAGACAAGTTTGGGATTCTGAGTTTTGTACGTTAATGCCTTTCTGACTCTTTTGCCTTGTGTATTTAAGTTTCTATATTGTAGAATCTTTATCGTGCAACAATTTTACATATATCCACTTCTCATTTCCACTTTTGAAAAAGAGTTCCACAAAATACATGCCTGGTTTCTTAATAAGAATTAGACCTAAAAACAGAAACATATAAAACAATCCCACGCGCATGGTATTAAAGGGAATATAAAATAACTATTTTTATGGTACCCGGTTTAATTTCACTCCACCTCTATGTGGCTCACTTGATCACTTTGGATTTTGTATTAAATAAAAAAATATTTTATATTAATTAAATCATAAACAAAAGTAAAAAAACGCACAAATCACCTTTAAGTCCAGAGAAGGCATGTACCACCCATGCATCAGAGATAGAGTTCCGTTCTCTACACTCTGCATTATGTAGGATTTGGCTATTGGACCATTCAGTTTTGACTCAATCGATATTAACGTGTGGTTAAAAAAAAAAACAAAAAATTGAAAACATAAAATTAAAAAATTAGTACTCTGTTTTATGTATATGTAGTGTTTGTCAAAATTTCCATATCCATTAATGAGGTATAGTAACGAAGGATAACTAAGCCATGATTGGAGATATAAATTCGTCGAATATATGACTTATATTATATGCATGATCGATGGATTAGTATGGGGTGAGTTGAGATGTGATTGAGATTGGTCATATGACAAGGAAATTACGTAAGCGACGTCGTATTTGTGTAAGATTGCATCAGAGGGAAGTACGTAAGACGTTATTAACTATTATGATGTTTGGTACGTACTATTTGTACTCTAAACTGCCATATCATTTGTCTTTCACATTTTTTTACCCAAGTGACGGCCATTTATATTGTCTACTAGTGACTCTTCTTTTGGCTATCTGTCGACATGACTAATTTAGTATAATTCCGTAATCAAATCCAGGATTTCACAATTTATATAGAGACATGTAATTATGGCTCTAATTGGACGTGTTGCAAGAAAGACAACAACACTAGAGGAATTTCATCATGTCTTTGAATGTCTTTGAATTTCTCACAATTTATATAGAGACATGTAATTATGGCTCTAAGGATCTTTGTTTGAATTGGTCAAACAAAGTAATGGGCATTAGTGAGAGGTCTTTTGACTTATTGTTATGCCTAACAGACAGGGCGGATCTACATTGCTTAAGGGTGGTGCACTTGCACCTCATGAAAACTAAATAATTAAAATTTTTACATGCAACCATAGTTCTAAAGTAGTTCAATGGTAACACTTGCACCCCTTGAATATCAGTGTCATGAGTTCAAGTCTCTGGTCGTGCACTTTTTGCATCTGACAGTAACCCTACACTTTTGATCCTTAATTCTTTATGGTATTTGGGCCGTTTGCTCTCTTGAGTCGGTTAGGCTAATTCAAGCTCTATGTTGATATAATTTTCACCCAGAATTGATCATGCAAGCGCATTTGCGTCCGCAGTAATATTGAGGGGGTTAAATTCACTGAAAGCAAGTGCATGTAATTATAAACTTGAATTCCCTCGAACTAAGTAAGAAAATATGGTTTATATGAGAGAGATTCGATCGAATGTGTTAACAATTGATCGAATCAGGTGAGTTCGATCGAACACAAAAGTAATCTATCGAATGTAATCGCATGTAATATGAAGAAGAAAAACGTAAGTAAAATCAAATAATAAAACGTTAGGAAGTCTATAAGATTTTTTTCTATTGAGAGACTGAAAACAGGTCCCTTGTTGCTCTGTCATGTTTCTCCGTAATTGCATGTTCGAGTTAAGTATAAGTGCATATATATATATATATATATATATA
>OVAF01004227.1:0-10431 GCA_900406245.1 Odontarrhena argentea
TAAGAAATGATTAATCAAAACTTAAAACTCAAAATCATAAAACTCAAAGAAAGGATTCCAAAGTGTTTAGAGGTTCTTAGAATGATAGAAAAAGCCTAATCCTTTAGGTTTTGCTAACAAGGCTATTTATACTAAGTAGTGGTCAAAGGGGGATTAAAAAAGGTCAAACTGCTCCGAAACAGCTCATACCGACCGGGCTCACTGTGTTCCGGTCGGTATGGTGGTCGGTATGGCTCTCTGGACAAATGGACCTGGTACCGAGCAGCTGGTCGGTACGAAGCAGTTTCAAGCTCGGGTATTGCAATGACCATAACTTCTTCATATCAACTCCAAATGCGATGATTCCAACTCTCACTTCACTCTTGAATGTGCATCTATCTGATCCTAGAATATCAGACCGTTTTCGTTTGCCAATATCCAGGTAGAACTCCATCTTTCACCCATGTTGATCAGCCCCGGAAGTCTCGGACCAGTCTTGGTAGAATCACCATAACTTTCTCAATTCGTGAGCAAATGATATGATTCCAACTCTCATGTCTTCAGGACACTCTAAGCTATCTTCACACCAACTTTTAGCTCAATATATTTTGCCAATCGTCGTACGTGATCTGATCTTCACACCACATGGAATCTGCCTTCTAAATGAAATGCCTCCAACACTAAAAGTGAATCACCAAAGGCTCTTTGCTCACTCCCAACATCTCATTTGACACTAGTGGCTTCCCATAATTCTTCCCAAGCTCCAAAACTACCTAGAAATGCATGAATGCAATGCAAAATGCAACAAAATCGAGAAAACTAACTAAATGCAATCCTAGGTTGATATATTCACAAAACATGCTAAAACCATGCAAGTTCAATACCAAAGTAAGACTTTGTAGCANCAACACTAAAAGTGAATCACCAAAGGCTCTTTGCTCACTCCCAACATCTCATTTGACACTAGTGGCTTCCCATGATTCTTCCCAAGCTCCAAAAGTACCTAGGAATGCATGAATGTAATGCAAAATGCAATAAAACCGAGAAAACTAACTAAATGCAATCCTAGGATGAAATATTCACAAAACATGCTAAAACCATGCAAGTTCAATACCAAAGTAAGACTTTGTAGCAATAAATCAAGGCTCTAAACATGGTAAAATAGCATGTTATCAATGAGCCATTCTCCATTGATGCTACAAATTTCTTCGCTATTTTACAGTCCAATCAATCCGAAAATAACATCTAAATCTCAGGTAAATTCAACAAAACATTAACCTTTGAGTTTTATACTAATGTTAGAACATGGGTTACGGATGAGGAATCACCATTCTAACATATGGTCTTTGTTAGAGGTGTTTGGGTTAGGTTCTCTCCAGAATGTATAAATGAATTGCTTGGCTCTCCCTCTTATCTGTCTGCTTACTCTCCAAAGCTCAAACGTCCTTACATCACACATTCTCAAGTGGCCGAGACACTTACTCAAAAAAAGCTTGTAGAGTGGATAGGCTCTCTTCTACTTTGATCTCACCTAAATGCCAACTTTTTGTGCTTAACAAGTTGTGCAAGTCTCAGTGGACATTGTCTTCTCATCTCTCTAATATAACCCTGAGGGAAGCTATTGATTCACCATGATATTGACCTCTTTTATACATGGTCCACCGACCTTTTTAAGAGGATTTTTCCCCATATTATCATTATTTACAAGCAATTTAAGAAATAGTACGTGTTAGGGAGTTCTTATGATAATAGGGGCCTATCAGTGCCTTTTTGGAGTTTCTGGAGAAGAACAGCTCAATGATGATCTAGAAACAGCCTGAAGTGACTCAAAGATCAGGTCATATGAAGATTTTTCCAATTGGATTTTAGAGGTAAAATTTTGACACAAGATAGGAACCTTAGTTAGCTTCACTTTGGTGGTGGTTCCAACTCATTCCGATAAACGGCTAAGAAGATATCACTCTTTTACTGCAGACATGTCCTGCTACCTAGCAACCAAAATCCAGAAATTTCACGATGAGTGTCGGTCGACACTAGCCCCAGATACCTCCGTTTTTTTCGATCGAAAACAGCCCAGAACAAACCCGAGGGAGCCCATGATATATGTTTTGACCTAGCACGTTTTTCCTTGTATAAATAAGGGTTTTAAATCATTGTTTACGTTAAGCCTCCCTTTTGGAACAAATCTCTCCTTTTCTAAACACAAAGTTCTTCCTTCTTTTATAATTATGAGTTCTTCTTGAATCATGTGTGAGTAGTTCTCTTGTTGAGATTAGGGCATTAGTAGGTTAGGATATATTATCATCATGTAGTAGAATATGTTTATGCTATTGATTTTATGTTTCTAATGATGTTCTTTGATAAATCATTCGTAATGCTTCTTGATATTGCTAGAGATGATCCAGGGTAATTGATTCCTCATTTGTGTAGTTGATTGTACCTATTAGATTGTTGGTGGAGTCCTTTTGTTGTGACAGGCCCTTGGATGAGACGATCTAGGATCATGCGTTGATATGCCGCAATCCATTAGTAGGGCATGCATGAAACTAGTACATTGAGTTTGGTTTGTTGGTTTATTATATATGAGCTATTATGAATTGTGTTCAATGCTTGATTCGTCTGATGTTGCCTCTCGATAATCAGCGTTTCAAAGGGATCTCTTGACTCATCTAGTCTTGGATCCATACGTGTGTTCTATCTCAAGAACTAGAAAACTCAGAGCATAGTAGTAACGTAACTCACACCACATTGTGTGTCAACCGACACATACCTCGGACCTGTGACGATTGACACCATGCAAAGGTGACGATCAACACCAGTCCGAGAGTCTACTACTTGTTTGATTCTTTTCCGAACATGTATTGGCCTTAACGTTTTTTTATATTGTTTACATCCTTAATCATCATCACCTGCTACTACTACGTTGTTCTCATCATCATCATTCTCTTGGTAACTAAGTCTCTCTCGGTACATTGGTTACTTGATCATCTCATTCATCTTAATTCACCATCCCTTACATCATTCTCTATTTCTCGTATTCATATATATTTATCGCATCACATACCATGTGTTCGATACCATCTATAATACATCGATTAATTTCGGTGTGTATTTCTGGGTATAAATTTATTTGGTTTCCCGGTGTGAAAAACCCATTATCAGCTATGCTCTTGTATGTTCTAGCTAGTGACACGGTCACTTACTAAGACTGCTAAAGAAAGGACCAGTGGACTACCAACGAGTCATATTACTTATGCTCAAGGCATTGCTCCAACACACTCCCATGGATGCTTCACATAGTCCTCACATTCTTGTATCCATGGATCATTAACACTCTTGTAGTGTTTGAAACAAGTGCAGTTGAGTTCTTTAAGAAATTAGACATTGAAACCTTTGACTTGGGCGATTTTCTTGGTAGTGGATAACTATTTTGCCTATGTTCCTTCTATGGGTTGTTCTAAAGACTTAATTTACTTCTATTCAAAAAAAAAGACTTAATTTACTCTGTGTTTATTTTTCAGCGATCAGTGCCATATTTGTTGTAACCAATTCTGTATGCACACTGCAGGTAATGTGTTTCTCCAAATAGCGGTACTTACTGATAAAGAAAAGAAGAAGTAGAAATACATTCATAACCAAAATCTAAGTGTAACAAGCATGCTTATTCTTTTGGTGAAACAGGTTCTCAACCAAGACGAGAGACCTTTGCTTTAATTATAGTCATGTATTTGGAAAAGGCGTTGTGAATAATGCCACGTATGTTGTGCTCTTCAATGCATAAAGTTTGCTTACACCTTTTTCCAACCAACACAGGCTTTGACCTTACCCACCTGAATCATAAAGTTTGCTTACACCTTTTTCCAAGCACATTTCTCTGATCTATTAATGTGAGGGTAAAATGTTCTGATCTATGCTTTTGATTCATTTTTTATAGGAAGAACAAGAGGATTTCCTAAGGAAAGATGTAACATCCCTGGCCCGGCCCATTTGAAAATAAGACTTTAAATGAATTGATTTGGCTACCTATGTCAACAAAGTGCACTTACCTTTTCCGGTTAAATGCTGAAAGAACTCTCAAGGGTTCGATCCGCGTGCCGTGTGAGTGAGGACAAAACATGTGTGAGTGAGGACAAAACACGGGAAAGGTCACGTGGTGATTGCAGGGACAGTAAATCAATGGTCGGGCTAGGCATGGAAGTAACGCACCGACCGTCGGACAGTGGTGGGGCCTAGGGGCCCGGTGTAGGGACAGGTTGCTCACCGGTAGGGGCGGTTGGGGCGTTACAAATTGGTATCAGAGCTAGGGAAGTCAAACCGGTTTCGTCCCGGGAGGCTGTCCTTGGGCTTAAGGGTTATGGCCTGCTCCGGATGTTAGCCGGAGGGTCAGAGGTTATGAGATGTAGAATTCGGGGACGAATTCCTGTTAAGTAGGGGAGACTGTAACATCCCTGGCCCGGCCTATTTGAAAATAAGACTTTAAATGAATTGATTTGGCTACCTATGTCAACAAAGTGCACTTACCTTTTCCGGTTAAATGCTGAAAGAACTCTCAAGGGTTCGATCCGCGTGCCGTGTGAGTGAGGACAAAACACGTGTGAGTGAGGACAAAACACGGGAAAGGTCACGTGGTGATTGCAGGGACAGTAAATCAATTGTCGGGCTAGGCATGAAAGTAACGCACCGACCGTCAGACAGTGGTGGGGCCTAGGGGCCCGGTGTAGGGACAGGTTGCTCACCGGTAGGGGCGGTTGGGGCATTACAAAAGAAAGGAAAGGAGGCAAGAAAAAGGTATTACTAATACCGTATTAGCTAGCAAACTATATCCTCTGAATAGATTCTTCAGATTTTAGCAGGAAAACATTCAGTTTCTCCTAAGGCTCTCCTACTGCGAACGAAACTGAGATGGTTTAGAACCTTTGCGGTAAGCCACCTAAGCATTACTACTTCAACATCAAGAGTTTTTTAGAACTTAGACATAAAGTTTTATGTTGATTACGCTTTATGGCAGCAAGAGTTTATAGGAACAGAGCATTACCAAAGTTGTGGAGAAGGGATTCAAGGCACAAGTGGCATTTAGTTTCACGCAAAAGTGGCGGAATGGAAGAAGAGATGGATCACCAGAGAGGGAAAGTTCAACTGGATAGTTAAGAGCCCTAGAATGTATACATTAACTTGTGGTGTGATGAACTGGTCGTGGTTTTTTTGTCATGTTTTCGGTTGGCCTTTGAATAACAATTTGGTCGTGTGTATTTTTGGTCGATAATGAAAGCAAAATGAGAGAAAGCTCAGAGAGCTCAAGGTTGAAGACAAACCAAAACTCTTGTTGTTTTCTCTTAACGTTACAAGGGTGGCATGCAATGCATTTAAGGACCAAAAAGTAGACTAATACAGCTCATCATTGATGTGTATAAATTGATCATATACAACCAATTAACCTTAAGTCATCCTAGTATAGCCTAATGATCGAATCCACAAGGAGTAAAGGACTTAACACACTAAGATTGCGAGAATCTATGTTAAGCTAAAGCAATAAGAGTTTGGTTTTGGTTTTTGAAAATAAAACAAAGAAACTAAGACAATAACAAAAACAATAAACAATTAAGAATGCAAATTAAAAGCATTGGACCTTGAGAAATGGCTATTATGATATAAGGAATTAGACTACTTAGACTAATGATGGATGTTTGGGTAATAAACTAACCACAAGCCTTGGCTAAGAACACTAATAATGACTAACTCATTCCCATGATCTTAATCACTTCACTAATTACCAAATTCCACTAATCTCCCGATTGCGAATTTACTAATCAATGAGCATTAATAACAAGTTCTAAATACCTCTAATCACTCTAACATCATTTCCCAATGGCTAGAGATGAAAAGCTAAGAAAATAGTTCTTTCGGGAATTTCATCGAACACCTTCCGGACACGAAAAACTCCTATGATCAATGCCTAGAAATCTAAGTCTAAACATGCTTTAACATCACTAATCTTAAGGATCTAAAGATTACCCAACATAATTCATCATTAATCATTCATCTAAATCCCTAGATCTACCATTCTCAAGATCCAACAATGAAACTACTCACACATAACTAATGAAACAACTAAACAAAACATGATTTCATTAAGCATAATGATATGAGATTAAGAAATGATTAATCAAAACTTAAAACTCAAAATCATAAAAACCAAACAAATTATTACAAAGTGTTTAGAGGTTTTTGGAATGATAGAAAAAGCTTAATCTAGGTTTAGCCAAACATAGGCTTAAATAGTAGATTTGGTCAAAGTACACAAAAGAAAGCCAACGAGCACTCTGCACGTCCCATATCGAGCAAGGAGGAATGGCCTGCTCTAAATGGCTGCTTGATATGGCATATCTACCAGGAGAAAAGCAGCTGGTCGAAATGCTGGTCGAAATGGGAGTTTGCGTATCAGGACAGTCTGGACCAGTTTCAGTAGAATCGATACAACTTCTTCGTTTGATATTCAAATGTCATGATTCCAACTCCCACAACTAGCTAACTCATTCATCTAGCTGGTGTCAAAATTTCAGACCAATCCATGTAGCCAGTTGTTGTAACGAGCCATTCTAATCACAGTGGTTCTCTTTCCCAGATAGCTGAGACACGTCGGGGTAGAAACTCCATATCTCCTTCATTTCAACTTCGATTGCTTTGATTCAAACTCTCACATCTTCAGGACACTGTAAGATACCTCTTCATAAAATCTTAGCTCAATAGCTCCATCCAATCCTTGTATGACATCTGATCTTCACCAAGCACCAATTCTGCCTTATTATTGTGATAACCACCAAACCAATCGGATTCATTGATGATTTCTCATGACCAAAGTGTCTCATTAAGCTTCATAAACATGCTCCAATACTCCTTTTCTCCAAAAGGTACCTACGAATGCATGAATGTATGCAAAATGCACTAAAACCATGAAAACTAACTAAATGCAAACTTAAAATGAATTATGTACAAAACATGTCAAAACCATGCAAGTTTAATACCAAAGTAAGACTTTGTGACAATAAATCAAGGTTCTAAACATGGTAAAATAGCATGTTATCAATCATATGCTAGCTGTCCTTCTGATCATGTGAGTTTAAAATCCAAGAATAGCAAATTTGTTTTGTATTGGAATTTTGTGTATGTCTGTCAAAGTTGCAGAGTCTGTTCTCTGTCTGCAATCTCTGCTTTTTGCAGTTTTGACCAATGCTGCTTTTGTCTTGAATTCAATGGGCTTTATCCATGTTTCGTGGCCCGTCTCTATTTCATTCTTTTTAGGCCCAATTGCTTCATCTTTAGTCATAGAGAATTGTCGTTGAACTTTCAGTCTACTTGCTGATGTTTCCTTGAGACTTAAGCAAAAACATTGCTTCAGGTTTATTATTTTCGTCCGTTATTAGTCGGTTAAGCTTTTCGTCTTGGTTTTGTCAATCTCACTTTACGTCAAGTTTTGGTCATTTATTGGTAATCAAAAGTGACAAAATTATTACGAAATCATCTTGCTTATTTAGTAACAATACATAGTAATATCTGTAGCCATTTATAAAGTTGTCATAATTTGTGAGTAGTTGCTACAAAATCTTATGTAACGTTGTAGCAAATTAGCTACAATTTGTTACAAATTCAACATAGCGACGACCAAATACTCAACACCATATAGTTGTAGCAAAATTGTAGCAATTTATTTTCTGTTAAAAACCAGATTTTATTTCAACAAATTTTTGTGTAGCTATATGAACTCATTTTTGTAGTGCATGTACACAATCATTTCAATACCAATCCCTAAGCTCTGTTTTTTTTTTGTCCAAAGTTCAAATATTTAAGACTTAACTTGTTTTGTGAATCAGTAATATTGTCCATCTATTTTAATATATTTATTCTAGACTAAAACAAATAATACAAATCAATTGCTTAGATTTTGGGCTAATAAGCTTATAATCAGAAGGTCATTTAATGTTTTTTTTTTTTTTTTAGTCAAAGTCATTAAATGGTTTATTTTCTACCTTTTTCATGTTTTTTCTTTTATCCATTTTTTTTTTTTTTTGATACATACTCCACTATATCATATAAAATGAAATCTATACACTCAAGTTCAAATAAACAAAACATATCTAAGTTCATATCTAACATTTCATTGGCTTATTAATTATTGGTTTGGTTAACCAAAGCATTACAAATACAATTTAATGGTTGCTTAGATATACAATTTAGTTTGGACAAAAACAAAAGTATATATACAACTAGAGAAAAATTCACGCGTTGCGTGAAATACTTTTTGCTTGTGCAGATGCACCACTTATACTAAATTATAAAATTTGTAGTTATGATTAAACTTTCAAATTACATTCCAAAATGTAATTATATTTCACAAACACAATATAACCTAAAAAAAAAACACAACTAAAATACTAGACTAAATGCAAAAAACATGAAAACTCATAACAAAAATATGCATACAAAGACACTGTAATATACTAATCACGACAGTGTAACCCCGTGCATGTGCACGGGGCAAAATACTAGTCAAGATATATTTCCCAAAAAACCTTTGTCAAATATGTTATCCAAAACATAATAAAAACTACATATTCACGCATATCGTATTATATCTTATTATGAATCTATATTAGAAATATCAATTTATAAAATCATCCACTATTCAATTGCATATCACATTATATTATATTATGTATCTATATTGGAAATATCAATTTTATAAAATCATCCACGCGTCACTTGAAGTTTTCCTAGTATATATATATATTAGATGGTAACATAGTATATAGACGTTAATTTGATAAATTATACTGGTAACGAAGTTGATTCTTTTTATTTTGTTCATATGTTAAACTGCTATCATATATGTTAGATTTTTAATGTAAATATTAATTAGTTAATTTCAGTAATTGAGTTATTTTTATGTTTTTGAACCAGAAAAAGAACAAGTAACGATGCATAGAAGGATGAAGAGAAAGAGATGAGAGAAAACCCTAGAAAGAGAAATAAAAATCGAACAATAAAGTGGCAAGAAAGAGAAAGGGGATGGATGTAGTGTTAGTTAGGTTTATAAAAAGAAAACAGTGTCGATGTCAGTTTGAAAATTTCAGCATAATTATACCCCATAACACCTCATTTCTCATAGTTAACTACTGTACGTTATTAAATGGGACAAAAACACTCTGAGATTTACGAAGCAGCCCATTGTCACAGAAAAATTGCAGACAAACCCCTCGCCATTGGTCTCCTCTCGCCTGAGATTTAAGGTTGTTTATGTAATTAGTTCAACCCTAATGCCTCATCTGTATCTTATGTATATAATGGTACTGTACAGGTTACATGTACTCTACAGCAATAATTGCTCTCAGCATAAGGAAACTGAGAGATTCTTGATTTTGAGAGAGACAAGAGAAATAGTTTTCGAGGGAAAACCCTAGACTTAGTGTCCCTCGCCTTGCCTTGTTCCTAATGTGTCTCTCACATTAAAACATCTCTCTGTTTCCCTCTCTTGAATGAAATTCAAGAACATGACAACCCAATTGGCGGCTGCCGCCAACATCATTCATGCCGTCATCAATTGAAAAATCAAGAAACTGAATGGTCAGAAACGACATCATTCTCTTTTGTTCCCTGTTAGTTGTTATTTTTCATCTTGTTTCCTTCAATTTATTACCCTTTTAGATGGGGTTTGGGTTTTCTCATGATCCCCAATGTGTGAGCTAGGAAGCACGGGATGCCTATCTATAGCTGTCTCACATATCGGAAACGACTCGGGGACAGGGACATCATGGGGACGGCTTGGAAATGTCCCCTAGACGTTTCAACAGATCGGAGACAGCATAACATTATTGGGGACGTTTCCAAAACGTTTCTATATCACTTTTAAAATAGGATTTTAAGAATTTTAATACTCACCTTTTACACTTTTCTAATTTGTTCACCAACTAGGAAGTTAGCATGAAACTATGTTCGTACCCTCTTATATTTTCTATGAATTATACAGTCAAGTGTCACATAAACCATTCTCCTTCTCTACGTTTTGCACTTACCAACAATATGCTTGTGTGGATTTTCTCTTATGTTATAATCTATGTTACATTTATTGGCTATATATATGCCGTACATGTATCTAAAAACAATTCATTTTGCCGTTTCCCGTCCCCGTTTTGGTACCCGTACCCGACTATCCGTTTCGGTGCTACCTAGTGTGTGAGTTCCTCCATGCATAATACTCATCTATCTATTAGAACGGTTTAAACTACATGAAACCTTTTCTTTTCTTTGTTTAAATTTATGATTGGTATTGCAAGTAATATTTCTTTTGTTAGCTAGCTGTTCAAATTTTTTTGGTCGAAAGTTGATGATGCTAAGTGCTAAGCACGCCACAAATGTCTTTCCATTTTTTTTTTTTTTTTTTTTTTTTTTTTTTAAAAA
>OVAF01004228.1:0-10429 GCA_900406245.1 Odontarrhena argentea
AGAATTGCCTGAAACCTGACGCTTCGTTTATTGTCTTTTAAATCGCTATCACCTGCTTGTTTAACTTGATTGCTTTTAGTTTATTATTCTTGATTTACTTAGCTTTATTTACATTCACGAACTGTAGTGCAAAACTTGGTCCTTGTGGATTCGATACCCTGATTACTACTGCGTTTGTTGTGCACTTGCAGCTAGAAACTAGGGTTTAAAACCTCTGTATCACTAAGAGAGGGGAGATTTTTAGGCAAAATTAGTTACCAAAGAATTAATACAGATGGACCATAAAATTATTAACTTAAAATTATTCAATTATATTAATTTGAGAGGACATGTGTCACTCACGTAGACTATCCACGTGTCAACACCAGGGAGAGCACCCTTCTCTTTTATATAATAGATATATATTGGGGCCTAGTCACCTAGTTTATATATTTAAAAAAAAAATTCATAAAATTTGGAAGGTTTATTTATGATGTATCTTGATTAGGACAGGAATACAGGATCATCAAATGTAGGTTCGAGGTGAGCTTATACTTTTATGCAATAATCCCACCAATAATATTTATCAATAGCTGCATACGTTTAATGAAGACAATTTTTTTTTTTGTCACGTAATGAAGACAATTTTATCTTGTTAAAAATGAGTCAATATGTTTTGGATTAATTGTTAATCATTTTTATAGGGAATGAGACTCTAGCTCCAAGTGCTTCCAATTTCTGAGGACTCTCTGTTTTCTCTCTGCTCAATCCTCCTCTTTTCCCCATTTCTTTTTGTACGTGTACTGCAAGCAACACATATATACATTTAAGGTTCGTGCTTCATATTTGGTGTTTTGTGTGTAACGAAGATGTTGAGCTAGTTGTAGTTCGAAGCAAAAACAAACAACCTCAATACTTTTTGTTCTAATGATTTAGATTCTTGCGTTATACAGAAGACGACGAGCACGTTGGAGATAAAACAACGACAACCACACCATGGAAATTTCAAAGACACCTTCTTCTTTTGGTTGGCCTGAAAAGTCAGTCAATGGCTTACATTATACGTTGAAATATCTTTTACCCTGTTCTTCTTCTTCTTCGGTCACACTCAGTGCTTCAATAATTTTCCAACTTGTTCAAATTCCAAAATGATTCCTCAAGCTCTCCTAATTCTCTCCATTCTGGTCTCCACGGCCGCGTACGATCCCACCGATGTCTTTCTCATCAATTGCGGATCAACCTCCAACCTCACTGACAACAGTGGCCGGAACTGGACTATGGAGAATCCGAAAGTCATGCCCTCAAATTCATCCAACGTCTCGTTTTCTTCAGAACCATCATTACAAAACTTGGCTGATTCTGAAGTTCCGTACAAGCAGGCTCGCATTTTCCGATCTCGTTTCACTTACAGTTTTCCAGTTTCTCCCGGTTGGAAGTTTCTCCGGTTGTACTTTTACCCTACCCGTTACAACTTCGGTTTCGACGCCGTCACTTCCTTCTTCTCTGTCACCGTCAACGGCTTCACCCTCTTGAGAAACTTCAGCGCTGATTTAACGGTAAAAGCTTCCATAGACTATACCGTAATGAAAGAGTATATCATTCCGGTTAACCAGACGTTGTTGAATCTCACCTTCACGCCGTCGTCTTCGAATTCGTTAGCTTTTGTTAACGGAATCGAGATTGTCTCTATGCCTGACCGGTTTTACTCTAAGGGAGGATTTGATGACTTTATATCAAACGTTGGTTCAGCAGTTAACTTTGAGATTGACAATTCAACGGCTTTGGAGAGTGTTCACAGAGTCAACGTCGGTGGAAAAATGATTGGTGAGGTTGGCGATACTGGAATGTTTCGGCGGTGGCTTTCCGATGATGATTTCATAATCGAGGAAAATTCAGGAGTAAGACCGTACGCAAGGCATGCAAAAATCAACTACACAGAGCAAACTCCTGCGTACGTTGCGCCTGAAGGAGTTTACGCAACGTCTCGCGTTATGGGGAACCAAGATAACCCGAACCTAAACATAAGGTTTAATCTCACATGGCTCTTCGAAGTAGATGCAGGGTTTACCTATCTCGTTAGGCTTCATTTCTGTGAGATTGTAATAGACGTGAACGGTCCCGGCCAACGGTTGTTCTCCATCTTCATCGAAGATCAGACCGCGAGGTATGAGACCGACGTGTTTAGGTTGAGCGGTGGTTATCTGGCTCCGATGTATCTTGATTTCAGTGTATTTGTGGGTAACGGAAGTATGCGGAGACCTGATCTACGACTTGACTTGCGTCCTGCATTACAAGGTAAACCAAGGTTTTACGACCCTATTCTGAATGGTATTGAGATTCTCAAGCTTAACGACCCTGAGGGTAGTCTCTCTGGACATACACCAAATTCTGTAACGCCAGAAAGTAAAGGTAAGTGGAAAGTTTTGGTAATAGCAATCCCGGTCGTTGGTTCCGCATTTGTACTGGCTATTTTTGTTGTTGTCATGTTGTTAATAAAGAAGAGGAAGGCAAAGAACTTGAGTGTACATACCACGAGCAAGCCTACCACATCAGCAACATCTCTCCGATCAGCTCTTTGCCGTCGATTTTCCATCATCGAAATCAAATCCGTTACAAACGATTTTGACGACAATCTGATTGTTGGAGTAGGCGGGTTCGGTAAGGTCTACAAAGGACATATAGACGGTGGAGCCACGCTGGTGGCGGTTAAACGGTTAGGAATTTCATCAAAGCAAGGCATTAAAGAGTTTGAAACAGAGGTTGAGATGCTCTCAGTGCTCCGACACACCAATCTCGTATCTTTAATCGGATACTGCGACGATGAGAACGAGATGATGCTTGTGTACGAGTATATGCCTCGTGGCACTCTAAACGACCATCTCTACAAAAGAGACAAGGCTATTGATCCTCCATTTTCGTGGAAACAGAGGCTAGAGATTTGCATCGGATCCGCACGAGGACTTCACTATCTCCATACAAGGGCGACGCATACAATCATACACCGAGACATCAAAACCACCAACATACTTCTTGATGAGAACTACACAGCTAAAGTCTCTGACTTTGGTTTATCAAAATTTGGTCCAACCAGCGAATCTCAAACACACGTTTCGACCCTCGTGAAAGGAACGTTTGGGTACTTGGATCCAGAGTACTTTTGTCGTCAGGTATTAACGTATAAATCTGATGTGTATCCCTTTGGAGTTGTTCTGTTCGAAGTCCTCTGCTGCAGACCGGTCAGAGTCTTAGCTGTTGAACCAGAAAAAGTAAATTTGATCGGATGGGTGAAGTCACACTGGGAAAGCGGAACAGTTGATCAGATCGTTGACACGGATCTAACGGATGATATCACCCCTGAATCATTGAAGAAGTTTTGCGAGATTGCTGAGAGATGTGTTCGAGATTGTGGAATCGAACGGCCATCAATGAACGAAGTAGTTTGTGCGCTTGAATTTGCGCTTCAGCTTCACGAGACTGCTGAGAAGGAGAACGATGGTGGTTACACTTTGAATCCACCACATGGCGAGGTAGGTACGAGGAAGGAAAGTGAAGATGAGACTACATGACACGTGTCGAACTCTATGAGTGTTGATCCATCTGTTGGCAATGAGAAGCAAGTCAATCGCGTTGGGAAGGAGTGTTTCGGGACATCACAGTACCTAATGCACGGTAAACTTGATGGTTTGGTAGGTAGCATCCATGTTATAAATGTAGATTTGATGGTTTGGTACAATCCATGCTATAGATATATACTTACTTGACTCTTGAATGAAAATTGTTGTTGTTTTTTTTATATAGTATTAGTCTAAAATATGGGGGTCAAACGTAAAAAGATAATAGATTGTTGGCTACAATTTGGTCTCAACAGTTACTCAGATTCTTGCCACTGCAAATTTGGTCTTAAAAAATAAGCAGCTATTCATCTTCTCTTGTTTGACTCTGCAAATTGTTATGCAATGAAAATTGTTGTGGTTTTTTTATATAGTATTAGTATTGTTGGTGTGATTTCAAATTTAGACGCCTCGGCTTTGGTCAACACGTTCGGATCTGGACTTTGCATCTAGCAATCATCATGATTCCCAACTTCAGTCTTGGATGGCTAAAAAGGTCAGGTGTCACTAACATCATCACTTTAACGTTTCAATCGACAATCATGATAGTGACAACATATATGAGCCAAGATCTTCAAATGCACTGAGTGTGGTAAAAGACTCTGGATCATCAAGAAGGTCTCATAAAACGCAGCAAGAACATGTCCAACGGTTGATTGAGTATTAGAATATGTTCCAACGAAGATTTCAAGAGGAGTTTTTTTTTTTTTTGGTATTAAAGATAAATCAAAATTGTTATTTTAGAGTTTACAACGTATAGCAGTTTCCCGTCATGGTCCGTGGTTACTCAATGGTGACTTTAACGAAATTCTTAATCCTGAGGATAAACGTGGTGGTCGCATCCGCGAACCTTGGACTTTCAAGGATTTCCGTTCTCTGGTTGATGTTTGCAAAATTGTAGATCTTCCTTATCAAGGTAGCAATATGACTTGGTTGGGCCGTAGACGCCGTTTTAATGTTGAGTGTTGGTTAGATCGTGTTATGGCCAATGAAGAATGGATGACTCTGTTTCCGGCTTCTGAGGTTGAATATCTTGACCTTATTGAATCGGATCATAGACCTGCTATTGTCAAGATTCGTAAAACTACAGAATCTGGTGCACGTCTTTTTCGGTTTGATAACAGACTTTGCAAAAATCCGGACTTCTCTAAGTTGATTCACGACAATTGGTCGGATTGTGTTCTTTCTGCAACTCCGTGTTCTGTTGGAAAACGACTTGTCCACTGCCGCCGTTTGATTTCGCATTGGAAGCGTCATCATCAGACCAACTCTTCTTGTCTTATTCGTGATTTGTCCTCAGAAATAGATAATGCCACACGTGACCCTTCGACCTCTCTTTATCACATCCATAATCTTCGTCGTAAGCTTGCTGACGCATATCATCAAGAAGAGGTGTATTGGAAAACAAAAAGTCGAAATCAGTGGCTCTTGGATGGTGATCGTAACACTGCTTTTTTCCATGCTTCTACTCGATCTCGCTCGGCTCGTAATCGTATTCTCACCATAAAGGATGCACACGGGTTTCCTTTTCATGGCAATCGTGCTATTGCTAATGAAGCGGAACGTTATTTCACTGAGCTCTTCACACGGACGACTTCACCACGTCTTTCTGAGGTTTTGGATCACATACAACCTGTGCTTACTGATGAAATCAATCTGGCATTGACACGGGACATCTCTGTTTCGGAAATAAAATCAGCATTGTTTTCTATTGGTCCTTGTAAGGCACCAGGTCCTGATGGATTTACAGCTTCTTTTTTCCAAACATTTTGGGATGTGGTTGGCGATGATCTTGTTAATGAGGTCTAGAAGTTCTTTGCTACTGGAATAATGGCTCCAGGTGTAATCACACCAATCTCTGTCTGATTCCGAAGTCTACTCGGCCTTCTTCAATGTCTGATTTTAGACCGATTGGATTGTGTAATGTCTTATATAAAATTATCTCGAAGATTTTGGTGTCCCGTTTACAAGCTTCATTGTCGTCTTTAGTGGCTGAAACTCAATCAGCTTTCACTCCCGGCCGCTTCATTACTGACAATATTCTCATTGCGCATGAGGTGTTTCATTCCTTGAACGCTCGTAAACCTTTCTCTACCCAGTATATGGCCGTAAAAACTGATATCAGTAAGACTTATGATCGCTTAGAGTGGGATTTTCTTGAAGGCGTTCTCATCCGCAAGGGTTTTGCTCCCCAATGGGTCCATTGGATCATGACGTGTGTACGTTCAGTCTCTTTTTCGGTTTTGGTAAATGGCAGCCCTTATGGTCATTTTCGGGGCCAGCGTGGCCTTCGTCAAGGTGATCCATTGTCTCCGTATCTGTTTATATTGTGTGTGGACGTTCTTAGTTCTCTATTAACGCATGCAACGTCATCAAACCAACTCCAAGGGATCCGGTTGAGTAGAGGTGGTCCTTTACTCTCCCATTTACTCTTTGCTGATGACTCTCTGTTTTTTCTCAAGGCTGATGTGGCTAATAGTCAGGCTCTATTATCTATTTTTGATTTATATGCTGAGGTTTCTTGCCAGTGTATTAATCTATCCAAGTCTACTATCACATTTGGTTCCAAGGTCTATCAATCTACCAGAACTCGTATTCATACCGTTCTTCGTATTCCGAATGTTGGTGGAGGGGGTAAATATTTGGGGTTGCCTGAGCAGATAGGCCGTAATAAAAAAGAGCGTTTTGGTTTTCTCAAAGACAAGGTCCAACATGTTATCACTAATTGGCGTAGTCGATTTCTTTCCGCTGCTGGAAAGGAGATTCTCATCAAGGCGGTTGGCTGTTCAATGCCTGTGTATACAATGAACTGTTTTCAACTACCTCTCGAGTTATGTTCGGACATTGATTCGTTGCTGGCCTCCTTTTGGCTTGGTGATACATCTGATGCTCGTAAAATGTCTTGGTTATCTTGGGACAAGCTAACTTCTTAAAGCGTGATGGTGGTCTTGGGTTTCGAAAGCTACATCATTTTAATCAAGCTTTACTGGCCAATACTGTTTGGAAACTGCTGCATAGACCTTCCTGCCTGTTATCTCGTGTTTTAAAGAGCCGATATTTTCGAAACTCTTCACTGTTGCTGGCCCCTGTGGGTACTAATCCATCGTATGGCTGGCAGTCCCTTCGTTTTGGTGCTGCTTTGTTACTTCAAGGACTTCATGTTCAATTGGGGGATGGTGCTTCTACTGAATTGGGATCCTCTCGTTGGTTACCTGCTACCCCGTCTCGTGCTCCTACCCTCCTGCCTGGGGTTGATCCTCATTTGCCTGTTCGTAATTTGATCGATCCCATATCCAATTAGTGGGATGAATCAGCTTTACATCACTACATTGACCCGGTTGATCATCAGCTCATTAAGAAAAATTTTCTACCTTATACCTCTGTTCCTGATTCTTACTACTGGAATCATACTCCTTCTGGTACCTATTCAGTGAAGTCCGACTATCATTTGGCTTTACATTCCCCTTCTACCTCTCTAACCCCATCCCCTCCTTTGGTTGCTCATCCGGATTTGGCTCTTAAAGTTTGGTCTCTTCCTGTTGCTCCTAAAATCCAGCATTTCACTTGGCGTTATTTGTCTAAAGCGATTGGTACGGCGGAGAATCTTCGTCACCGTCATCTTTCTGTGGACCCTTACTGTGCTCGTTGTTGTTCAGTTCTGGAGACCAATGATCATATTCTGTTTACTTGTCCGTATGCAAAACTCTGTTGGCAACAAGCTAATGTTCCTACTGATTCCCTCTGCGATCCTGATGTTCCACTTGAAGATAAATTTCGTCTTCTCTTCAGTTTGGGTGCCTCTCGAGATGTTTTAGTTATTTCCACTCTCTGTTACATTCTTTGGCGGATATGGAAAGCTCGTAATTTGCTTCTGTTTCAACATCGTGATGTCTCTGTGCTGTCCACAATTCGCTCTGCCTCACTTGATGCTCAGGAATGGATAGCTTCCACCAATGCTTCTCCTTTTTCCGCTCACGCATCTGCTCCTTCCGTTGGTCCTTCTTCCTCACGGTGGCTCCCTCCTCCTCAACATATGGTTAAGTGCAACTATGATGTTTCTCACTTCGTTGGCTCTGTTCCTTCTGGTTTGGGATGGGTGTTCCGTAACTCTCATGGTGAGGTTCTCCATTGTGGCATGGGGAAATTTCAGGGTCGTGAAACTATCCTTGAAGCTGAATGTTCAGCCCTCCTCTGGGCTCTTCAAGCTTCTTGGGCCTTTGGTTTCCGCTCTGTGATTTTTGAAGGTGACAATCATACCCTCACTCATCTTCTTCAACGTCGTGCCACCTCCCCTCGTCTCCGTCACTATATGGATATCGTTTATGCTTGGATTCCTTATTTCTCAGACATTAGCTTTGTGTTTCGTCCTCGTCAGGCCAATGTTTGTGCTGATATTCTTGCCAAATCGGCTCTATCTTTACCACAACAAGCCTCTGTTCTAGATTATTGTCCTTTCTTATACTCTGCTGTAAACACTTTTGACTCTGTTGCTTAAATAAAATTTCTGTTGGCAAAAAAAAAGAAACAAATGAGAGATTCTTTAATAATTTTTGGGAGGGGTTTAAAATCTCTAATTTAATTTAACAGTAAATATAATAATTTAAAATTAATAAGAACCCCTCACCAATGGACCTACTCTTGATTATTACGGTAAGATTATGTCCAATGATCATTTTTTAAAGGGTCTTAACATTTTAATATTAATATATTTTAGACACTAAAAAAAAGAGAGAATATGAAAAAGTCTATTTAAGATCTTGAAGAGATCCGAAAGACATCTACTTTACACATGTTGGTTTTCTATTACTTCTAATTCAAAGTTATAAACCTTAATTCTTACCCCAAAATATGTATTGAGTATATCCCAAAAAAATGTTAAACTCGCTACTTCTGTAATTGCTGAGATTTCAAACAGCTTTAGTAAAATAGAGAAGTCGAGAAGTTGAAACCTTAGTATCAGTTTTTTTTCATTATGATATTTATTAAGAATAATCATGAATAATACATTAAACTCTTACAATTAAATATGAGAAGGTGAAACAAGTGAGTAACATTTGCGTAGTATACCATGTGTCACGCAAGTGAGTACATGCGCCACACGCAGATTTTATTAAATATATATTTTTTTTATTTCGTTGAATTGTAATTATAATAAAATTTTAATATATTGTATTTTGGTATAGTTATTTCATATGTGTTTTGATTCATGTTATTCGTGGATTTTTTTTTAAAAAAAAACATCACATCTGGTTCTTATGTAATATTTTTTTGGTCGAGTATTTTTTTAAATATATTTTTTATTTTGTGATTTTACATGGACTGTTTTGGTGGAATTTTGGTTTTGGTTAATATGAATTTAAAATGATGAGTTTAAAATGATGGTGTGAATTATTATTGGAAATATAGATATTGTTTAATTGTTTTTAATTCAATTATTGTCATTGATGTAAAATGAGGACATGTGTCATTCACACAATGAACCACTTGTCATTACCATGGAGAGTATCCTTATCTTTTATATAATAGATTGTGTACTAATTAAAAATCTTTCTCTACTCGTTTCTTAATTATAGAAAAATTATTGTTTTCGCATCTCTGAGCTGTCTTAGATGTGGAAGATATTGTAAAAAAAAAAAAATCGTAACTTTCACATGTTCGACTTGATATGAATTTTTTTAAAGATGGGCTACTTCTGATTGCACGTTCGGTTGGAGTTATCTAGCTCTTTGGAATTGGTGTCATCATTGGTGTCGTTGATAAAGTAAGAGAAAGAAAAATTTCCTCCTCAGGCATTGTTAGCTAATGCATTGACCAAACATTAGGTCAGGCAATGCAATGCAAAGTATCCGATTACTTTTAGGCTGTAAGATTATGATGATAACATTAGAGCATGTCCATCAACGTTGCTAAGGGGGTTCTTAACCCAATTAGAAATCCAAAAATAAAATTTTAATAAAAATTATGGCCCACTTTTTTTAGGAACGCTTCCTATATTGGTACTCGAAGGACCCCCTAAGCAACGGGAGTTACGGGACGTGTCAGTGCACATGGTCTTAGACCATCTCCACTAGTACACCCTTAGAGAGGTGCTTAATTAACATTAAATTATTCTTAAAATTAATATTAAACTAATCAAAAGAACCCACTAACAAAACAATCATTCCACTAGTGCACCCCTAACATGGTTCTTAACCATTAAAGTATTTATTTTTAAAACAATTCTTTATTGTTTACCAAATTTTATTAAACTGTTGATTAAAATAAAATAACAAATCATTAATTAAATTATTGAAACTTACATTTTATAAACATAAATATTTTACATTATTCGAAATATTAATTATATTTTACAAAATCAAAAAACCAAATAGAAAATACATTTTAATAGAGTAAACGAGATAAAAAAAAAAAAAAAACAACTTCGAACATTCATTCAAAAACCCTAATCCGCATAATCATAAACCCTAACCAGAAACCCTAGGTAATCTATGCAGAAATCCTAAGCATTCGTAGCTAGAAACCCTAATCCAATTTCACAATCACAATCCCTAATCAGAAACCCTAACCCTAATTGCAACTGACGAACCTTCGATTCGATCGATGGCCGGACCTTCCTGTCTACTTACACCCAATGTAGGAACCCTCCAGGTTTTATCTCGATCTCGGTGGTCGATGTTAGTGACATCTGAATCGTCATACCTCCACCGCTTCTCCAGAATCACCCGATTCCCCACAAATCTGAGCTCTAACCGATGGGAATCTCGAAGAAATGAAGATTAAAGCACTACAAGAAAACAGACAGATTGCCACAACAATTTGCGACTACAAAATGTAGTTGC
>OVAF01004230.1:0-10424 GCA_900406245.1 Odontarrhena argentea
CCGCCGCCCGCCGCGGTCCAGCCCGCGTGACCCGCCAATATGCGGGCTTCGAAAAACATGTCCATACCCGCCCCGCTAAACCCTTAAACGGGCAAAGCCCGCGGGCATGTAGCCCGCTTGACACCCCTAAGATTAACGTGTAACCGCGCCGTGATAAAAAATTATATTGGCTTGAGCTATTGTCTCTCAAATTCTCGCGCCACTGTCTCAAGCCTTCGAGCCATTCTTTTTTTTTTTTTTTTTTTTTTCAANACTTAATGTGTTACACCACATAGTCTTTACGAACCTCAGTTCTGATTCAAGAGGGTACAATAGAATACAACCTAGAAACATGATTCAAGAAAGAAAAAGTTTCCTTCGCTATTCTATGGCGACAAAATTACAATCTCTCACAACAAAAGTCACCTTCGAGTCTTGACACATTCTAAGTAGATGAGAATATCTTGAAGCATAAGATTCCATTTGAGTCACTGCACGTTCGAGCAATTCAAAGACTCAATGAAGCTATAGAGTTTTTTTTGGGCGTTAAGTTTCTTAAGAACTACATCTATTCGCCTACCACTTTTGTTACTATAATGTACTTTATTGTTGTAAATTTGAATCATTACTAAATGAATACAAAATCTTTGTTGACAAAAAAAATTGTATTATGAAGAACTTAAACCTACTAATTTGGATCGAGCAAAAAAGTTTGGACAGAAAAAGACTTGGTAATAACGATCTTATAATGATAATGACGTACCTTGATGCAAGGGTTGGTATGAGTTGACCAATGAGTAAACCCAGTCCCAGAATTTAAAATTATTTCCTAGCATTTCAACGGATTTTATAATATAAAGTCATTACTAAACACTCCAACTTTACAATACAGAATTATCTACTGAATATAAAATGATTAATATTACTCAAAAACTTATTTCTTGAGCAATTAGGTCTCATAACCACTGTTGATAACATACGTATTAGACCCCAACTTTATGAAATTTTGAAAAAGTCTCAATTAGGTGAACATCTCGTTGATTTTTTTTTTTTTTTTTTTTTTTTTAATTTTTTGGGGGGGGTTTNGACGCTAATCCACCCCCAAGGTCCGGAGCCAGCCTTTATCTGTAACTTTTACAGTCTTGGATACTCTTCCCCGCCCGAGACTCGAACCGGTGACCTCTCAGACACATGCCTGTGGTGCTGCCAGTTGAGCTAGCTCGTCCGGATTATTTTTGTTGATTTTGTATTAACAATATTAAGAAGTTTTAATTTGACACATATATTTTTATAAAAGAAAATAGTAAAAGATGTGTAGAAAATTATTTATTTATTAATAAGCTTTTGAAAATTATTTTTATGATTCATATTGTTTCGAATTAGAGATTAATGTACATTTTGTGTTATTCGATAGTAGGACATTTAAAAAATTTCATGAATATAGTTGTATTTTTTAAATTAACCCTATTTATTTTGTCTTAGTCAAAGAATTTCTTTTGCCGTAGTAAGAGAATTTGGAAGCTCTCCAAACCGAAGCGGATAGTAATTATATGCCTCAAGAACAATAGTGGAGATGTGTACTATTGGTTCCAGTACCAAGACTCCTAGGTTCTTAACTTTTACAAAATACACTAATGAGAAATATCTAAAATAGCTAATTTCAGGGCCTACGTGGCTCTCTTAATAGGCTAATACTATGTACAATGGGGTGTTAAGTAACAAATTCAACAGTTAAATATGTGCAATGAGGTTATTGAATTAGGTGTTGAAAGTGATGTGGATTCACAAGTATTGAATTTAGGTAATGAATGGGAACGCGTTTCAAAGATAGGTCAGAGGCGTTTTTACCACTGATGAAACGCTTTAAATATTTTCTCCATTCATGAAAATGCATTGCTGTGATTATTATTTATGTAATCTATCTTAAACAGTAAAAAAGCAGGCCAAATGCAGGAAGTGGGCGGTGGAGAGAGGAATGGGTAAAAAGGTGCATTGGAAGAAACAATTTGTATTGTTTGTAATAATGTTTTATTTTATTATTTTCTTTTAGATTAAATCACTATTGCAGTATTTTCTTGGATTGTAGTCATTAAAACTTATTCACTCTCAAAGATCTCTCACATTTGATTACACACGCATGTTAGGTACTTTACATGATATTTTTTTTTTGTATGGTTTTTTTTAATGATAACACATTGATTGTTTCTAATTTATAAAATAAATTTTTGTCTCTAGGTGTAAGAATCCAATTTAAATCATAATTAAAATATGAGAATTTTGGTTTCCCTATAAAATAGGAAAAACGACCAATTCATACCCGAACTCTTTCTAGAGGTATCAATTAGTACCTCAACTTTTGACGTGTGCCATTACATACCCGAACTACTTTAAAATCTTACAATGCATACCCGTACTTCATAAAATTTGTCCAAATCAGCCTTAACTTTCAATTTTGCCCTTAATTTTCTCTCTAAAATCAATTCATTCTTATAATTTGAATTAAACCCATAAATAAATATTTAAAAATGCAAAAAATATAAAACAAATTTTAAAATGTTCTATAATATTTTGTAGATTTTTATGGATTATAATCTAAGGTTTATGTTACAAACCCTAAACCCTAAAATTCTAAACACTAAAAAAGGTTTTAAACCCTAAATCCCTTAAATACAAACCCGAAAACCTTTAAAATTTAACCTAAATACTTATTAAACACTAAATCTCAACCCTAAAAATTTATAACATGTAATCCTAAATTTTTAAACCTTAAATATAACAAATCAGATTAGGATACCCATTTTAAAACATAAGTATTAATTTATGGTTTACATTTTGAGAATTTAGGGTTGTCAATTTGTAGGCTTGTGGTTTAGTGTTGAATAAGAATTTGGGTTTAAGTTTTAAGGTTTTAGGGTTTATATATTAGGAGTTTAGGATTTCCCTAGAACAGTAAGGGCCCTTAAATGAAGACCGCCAGAGTTTTGGGATATGATGCAAGATTGTTTTGCATTATATGATGTGCAATCACAACGACAATATTCGGTACAACAACGGAGAGAGCAAATGCTGAATGAAGGTGCGTGTTCACAAGACTCCCAGGACTGCTCGGACACAGATGGTGTGGACATGCCACAAACTCATCATTCATCTGAGGAGGTCTATCGCGTGCGCATAAATGATGATACGCACCCAATAACTGAGTTTACCAATGAAAAGTACACCAAAGTTCTCAAGTGGGTGATGCTTCTACAGCTCAACAGCGAGGTAGAGGAAGTCGTGGGCGAAGCTCATAGAGATCTGTTGGGATTTCACGAGTCTCTAGAGGGAGTGGTCATCGAGGAACTCGTAAAAAGCAATCATTTGAGAAATCCTTAACCGATACAATGACGGGGCCGGTTTAGAGATTTTCAACGCCAAACATCAAAGCAGTTCAGCCAAAATCTATTCGTTCCGGACGAGTACGAAGAAATCATGGTGGCTATCAACCTATTCGAATCTCTCGATATTGAAAGGTATGATGACTTTCATTTCGCATGCATTAACATGTTAAATGAAGAAAAAATTTGGCGAAAGTATTTCATCGAGAAAGAAGAATCCACCCTTGAAAATAAGTTAAAGTTTTTAGAAAACTTAACCGGGGTACCACGGGATGGCGCTGCTGTCGAGAAGCGGTTACGGTCGAGCAACCATTTTGGAAGTCGAAGACTAAGAGGTTTATATTCAGGTAGTCCTTCTTCAGGGGGCAATACGGTGCTGCATTTCAACAATGGGGTACACCTCTAAACGCTCCACATTGGGGTACACCTCCGACTGGTCCACAATGGGGTACACCACCGAATGCTACACAATGGACTTCAACAACGACTGGTCCAAAATGGGGGCCCCCTCCAAATTCTCAGCAATGGGCCTCAACTCCGACTGCTCTACAGTGGGGAACACCTCCTAATGCTCAACCATGGGGTTCAACATCAAATACTCAACAATGGGGTTAAACGTCAAACGGTCCACCGTGGGGAATACCTCCTAATGCTCAACAATGGGGTGGAACGTCAAATGATCAACAATGGGGTTCAACATCAAATGATCCACATTGGGACACACCTCCTAATGCTCTACCATAGGGTTCTTCATCAAATGCTCCGCAATGGGGGTCATCAGAAATTGGTCATGAATGGACCCCAACAAGAAATGTGCAACGTGGATTTACAGTGGATCCACCATTAGAAAGATCGAGTAACGCTCAAGAAGGATTTGCAGAAGAAGCAGGAGCTCCAGATTCCAAAAATATTAATAAAGGGGTTTACCCTGAATATGAGCTTACAAATCGCTCTGCAGCTGGGAAGACGGGCCGTACACGTAGAATGGGAGTACTGTTCAACATTTGGGGAAGCAAACGAGGACCAGATTTAAATGAAAGGCAACAAAGTTATCACGAAGATGAAGATTAGATAGAATTGTTGTTGAGTGTGTGAAATTACAAAACGTCATATTTTTATTATTTTCCTCTTAAACATCAGTCAATTAATATATCTTGTCTTTTGTTAAACTAAATGACCTTTGTATTCCTTGGTTATCATGTTTTCAGGCTTATCGTATATGTCAATTGAGTGGAGTTATAAAGCGTCATGATTTTATTATTTGTCTCATAGATATAAGTCTATTTATAAACGTTGTCTCTTTTTAAGCTAATTGACATTTGTATAATTTGGTTATCATGATTTCAAGCTTATCGTATATGTCAGTTGAGATCTTAAGCACCACACAGTTTGAGTTACGAGGAAAGAATTGAGTTATGGAATTTGGAAAATGAGCAATTTGAAGAGTTAGTTATTGACCCAGCACTGAGTTACTATGAACGATATTTTATTCGAGGGCCAAATGATACAGGGAGCGGTTTGGGGTGGAGAAACACGTTACATGATCTACAATCAAATGATGAAAAATGTGTTCAACACATACAAATGTCATTTGATGCTTTCACAACACTTTGTCTTTTTTCACAAATGAATTATGGATTACGACCAACGTTGAGTGTAAGCGTCGAAGAGAGTGTGGCTATATCAAGAGACGGTTGGGACTCGTTATGGCCGAAATCAAGAGACGGTTAATAGGAAATTTTATGAAGTATTAACAGCAATTGAGTTGCTTGCTTGTGATTATATATATCAAGACTCCAACAAGACAAGAACTGCGTCGTATTCCTGAACAACAACAAGTGGATCGAAGATATTGGCCTTACTTTAATGGATTTGTTGGAGCAATGGATGAAGTTCATGTTTGTGTTCAAGTGAAACCTGAATTACAAGGAATGTATTGGAATCGACATGATTACACATCTTTTAACGTCATGGCAATATGTGATCTAAATATGTTATTCACATATGTTTGGAATGGAGCACTTGGTTCATGTCATGATACAGCGGTGCTTGCGATGGCCCAAACCAGTGATTCTAACTTCCCTTTGCCTCCTGCGGACAAGTATTATGTCGTTGATTCTGGCTATCCAAATAAACAAGGCTTTTTGGCACCCTATAAATCTGCGCGAAATGGAGTAATAAGGTATCATATGTCGCAGTTCAACAACGGCCCACCTCCAAGGAATAAACAAGAGCTATTCAATCGGTGTCACGCATCTCTACGATCTGTTATTGAGAGGAATTTTGGAGTTTGGAAGAAGAAATAGAAGATTTTATCTAACCTTCCTAGATATAATATGGAAGTGCAAAAGCGAGTGATAATGGCTACAATGGGACTACATAACTTTATCCGAATTTCTAATTTTTCCGGATATAGATTTTGCACGAGCAATGCGAGCAATTGCGAGCGACGGAAATCCGCAAGATGGTGATACGGAAGAAGGAGACGAAGAAGTTGGAAATGTAATGGTGAATATCAGAAAAAATATTGTAGAAATGTTATGGGCAGATCGAGATATTCAACGTTAATTATTGTAAATTAATGTATGAAATATGTATATTGATTATAATGTTTTTTTCTTATTTATTTTTATGTATTGTGTTAAGCATGTTTTTTATTTTTTTTTTTTATTTTTTTTTTTTTTTGTAAACCNTTTCATTTCAAATTAGTCCGCTACAGAGAGTTCCAAAGATAAAGAAGATAAAGCAGCCTTTCCTAACTCGTCGGCTAAGACATTTTCCGAACGAGGGATATGATGGAAAGCGATAAAAGAGAAGGACACTAGAAGACAACGAATGTCTAAAAGGAGGCTTCTCAACTCATTAGTGACTCCTTGAGAGACGAGGAGCCCAACGAGGACCTGAGAGTCTAAAAACACATTCAAGTGTAGGAACTCTGAGGCAATTGCCGCAAGAAGTGCAGCTTTAAGTGCTAAGGCTTCAGCCATTAGGGCTGAGGATACCCAGCGGTGTGTAGAAGAGGCTTTAGCAATGATGTTGTGGGAGTTGTTTCGAAAAATCCAGCCTTGGCCACTGTTCAGAGATGGTAATTTCCAAGCAGCGTCCACATTACAAGAGAGGATGAGATCTGATCTAGTGATCCTTGGTAGAGGGACGCCAGGTTTCATCGGAGTTGGAGGTAGTTGAGCAGCTTCCCATAGCCTAGCTTCCGAGATGATTTTTGTGACAACCTCTGTTTCTGTGAATGATCTGTTTTCAAAAAGCAGAGAGTTTCTTGTCGTCCATAGAATCCAGAGAACCCAAGGGTGGATTGGCGACGTTAAGCCTGTTGGTGGGAGCGTGATGATTCGATTTGCAGTGGAGAGAAGTTGAGTTATGGAGGTTATAGAGCTGGGGTCAGGCCGGTGTATAATAGGGAGTAAATCCCATACTTTGGCCGCAAAAGAGCAAGTGAGGGATATGTGGAGTTCACTTTCAGGGAGGCCACATCTCCGGCACGCAACATCAGTAGTAATTAATGCCACGAGTTATCAAGTTGTCTCCCACTGGTAGAGCTTTGAGCATCAGCTTCCACATAAAGGTTTGGAGTTTTGGTCCCGTTTTAAGATTCCAGATATTCTCCTTCCATTTAAACTCGGTGGCAACCGTAGGAGCTTGATCCACTTTAGTGATTGCGTAGCCTGTTTTAGCCGTATAGATTCCAGTTTTGTCGGGAAGCCAGATTCGTGTGTCCTCGACATGGGAGGAGCTGAGGTAGAGTTGTCGGATGACAGATTCATACATGGGGAGATGAAGTCTTATGGCGTCGAGGTTCCAAGTCCGAGTTGAATGGTTGATGAGAGCATTCACTGTCAGGTGTTGTGAATGGAGAGGGGGGGGGTCCGATTGGTCTTTGTGGATGTAGGAGGGATAACCAGTTGTCTGACCAGATTTTGATCTTTGCACAATCTCCTATGCTCCAGCCCTGCCCCTTTTGCAGGATATCTCTTCCCGCCATGATACCTTTCCAACCATGAGACGAGTTTTTGGGAATTTCACAATCTAAGACCGAGGAACCCGAACAATATTTAGGTAATAGGACTTGTGCTAGAAGAGATTGCGGTTGGAAAAGTAGCCTCCATGTAAGCTTTGCCAAGAGAGACTTGTTGTAATCTTCGCTATCCCGAAAGCCTAGACCACCGATAGATTTAGGAAGGATAAGTTTATCCCAAGCCACCCAACTTATCTTCCGTTTACCGGGTTTCTCATCCCATAAAAACCGGGTCAAGGCGGATTGGATTCTCTTACACATAGAGATTGGTAGCTTGAAACAAAGCATAGTATATGTAGGCATAGAGGCTAGGACGGCTTTAAGGAGGACTTGTTTGCCGGCACTAGAAAGGAAGCGGGATGACCAATGCATTGCTTTGCGTTGGATTTGGCTGGAAAAGATCTTTCTTCTTTCGTCCAAAAGTCTCGGGGAGGCCCAAGTATTTGCCCATCCCCCCATCAAGTCTGATTTTTAGGGTCCTTTTAACTCTACTAGTAAGTGCTTGAGGAGCCCTATGAGAAAATATAATGGCTGACTTGTCGTGGTTGATCACTTGACCCGACGCTTCTTCATATCGACGTAAGATGTTTAGAAGAGACTTGCAATGCTTCGGATTTGCTTTGGTGAAGAACATGGTGTCGTCGGCAAAGAGTAGATGGTTTATCGGTGGGCCACCTCGAGACACCCTTATACCCAGGAGTGACTTGTCCTCTTGACTCTTTTTACAAAGGCCCGAGAGAACTTCGTTACATAGGATGAATAGGTACGGTGATAGTGGGTCTCCTTGCCGTAGACCCCGAGATGGTAAGACTTGACCTTGAGGTGTACCATTGATGAGGAAAGAGTAGGAGACGGTGGTGATACATTCCATGATCCAAGAAATCCATAGTTGATCGAAGCCTAGCTTTGATAAAACCGCCTTAAGGAATCCCCATTCAATACGGTCATATGCCTTGCTCATATCGGTTTTGACCGCCATGTAACAATGTTTTTTGGCTCCCGAGTGTTGAAGGTAATGTAGGATCTCATGGGTGATTAAGACATTGTCCGAGATAGAGCGGTTGGGTACAAATGCTGTTTGGAATGGAGAGATCAAGGCTGGAAGTATCGGTTGAAGCCTTCTCGTGAGGATCTTGGCAATGATTTTGTAATGAGTAGAACAAAGAGCGATGGGCCGATAATCAACTACCTTCTTAGGAGCTGGCTTCTTTGGGATGAGACGAACATGTGTCTCGTTGTAGCGGGGATGAAGTGAACTTGTTTCAAAGAAACTACGGACCTCCATAGAGACATCCTTGCCAATGATGTCCCAAAAGGCATGATAGAAACCAACAGTAAATCCATCGGGCCCCGGTGCTTTATCTCCATGAATAGAAAGGGCAGCTTCTTTGATTTCACTGTCTGTGGGAAGGGTACAGAGCAAACTATTCATGTCCTCAGTGATTAAAGGCTGAATGACCGCATCAACCACATCAAAATTAGAGCTTCCATTCGATGTGAAAAGTTCCTTGTAAAAGTTAGAGATGGTGAGTGTAATCTGATCTTCCTCAAAGCAAGGGACACCATCATTGCTTTCAATAACAGAGAAGGCATTCTGAACTCGTCTCCCTCGAGTTATCGCATGAAAGAAGCTTGTGTTCTTATCTCCACTTTGAAGCCATTGCACTCGACTTCTTTGTCGCCAAAGTTCTTCTTCTTCCGTGTAAGCTTCATTTAAAGCTGTAGTCAAGGTGTTAATGAGATTTTGATCTGTTATTTCTGCTGACAGAGCCTGTTCCAAAGCAGCTTGTTGAATATGGACCTCTGTGTAGGTATCCTTTTGGTTCTCTTTAGTCCACAAAATGATCTCTTGGCGACATCTGTCAACTTTGAGCATGACTGATTCTGGGTTTGGACTGAACCAAGTATTGCGGACCAGATCCCGGATCTCTGCTTTCGAACATAATGATCTATTTAGTCGGAACGGGGATTTTCTTCGTTTATGTGGTCTACCGAAGAAAGTGACTAGAGGTCTGTGGTCTGAGGCTTCAAAATTGAGGTATTTGCATCTTCCTTTGGGAAACATCTCAGACCAAGAGCAGTTAGCGAGAGATCTATCTAGCCTTTCCTTGATATGGTGTTCATGCCGTGATCCCCTCCAAGACAGAGTATTGCCGGATGATTGGACAGTGGAGAGTCCCAAATGGGAGATAAAGGTACGGAAGTCGATGAAAGACCCTTCGTTGCGTCTAGGGCCCCCCTGTTTTTCATCATTACTGTAGATTTCATTGAAATCTCCCGTTAGGAGCCAAGAATCTCCTCTGGTTTCGCCAAGGACCATTGCTCTGTTCCAGAATCCGCTGCGTTGTTCTAATTGCGGTGGGCCATACACAAAGGTAACGTAGAAAGCGTCTTTTTTGTATTTGATATGCGTATCAATCATGTTCTGTGAGTAAGAAAGAATTTCCATTTCAACAGCATCATTCCACAGTAGAGCCAAACCGCCACTGAAACCCTCAGGTGCTACAAGGAATTGATTCGTGAAATTAAGATTGCTACATTTAGTAGTGACAACATCATCCCGATTCTTAGTTTCCATGAGGAACACAATGTCTGGTAGAAATTTCTTGTGAATTTCCAGAAGACGACGAACTGTCGGTTTGTTCCCAAGGCCCTGACAGTTCCAAGCCACCAAGACTAAGGAAGAGGGTTTGGAGGAGGCCGAAAAACCGACGTGTTCCCCCTCGAGTTGGTTCCTCTGTGGAGGTCTCCTGTGTTGTCCTCATCTGGGTCTTCCTGATCTCAGCAGACCCTGAGCTTGGCCCCAGATTGCAGTTGTTGGGCTTCTTTTTGGTCTGATTTATGGACTAGGAGGCATGTCTCTTTTTAGAGCAGACCCCTAGAAGGGGGCTCGTGGGGACTTTCTTCTTAGTCTGGGGAGAGTTAGCCAACTTGCGTTTGTGGAGAGGGGGACGTCCTCTTTTCTTTCGTGTCAGACCAGGTGGTGAAGGGAAGTTGTCCTGAAATCACACTGTGTATGACTCAGACATAGTTGTTCT
>OVAF01004231.1:0-10421 GCA_900406245.1 Odontarrhena argentea
TAGTAAAATGGGCACGCCAAAAGTTTGGGTATTTTTTATCAAATCCGAATTAAGTTGAGGTATTTTTAAGGTAATTTCCCTTAGAATACACTAAACAAATACACGATTGAATAACACTGTATTTTATTGTGTTTTAACGAAATACACAATTCAATAACACTGTATTTGAGAAATACATCTAAATACATCCAAATACAATAAAACACAACATCCAATAATTGCTACCAATTTTTTGTAGTTTCCGGTTAACCGTAACCGCTCAATCCTACCCTAAATAAACCCAATGAAGAATCAAGATGACTTGCACATTATTGAAAAGATTTAGACATCAAGCTTATAGCTAATCAAATTGATTTTAATGATGATTTGGAAATATGAATAGGCTAAGCAATCTAAAAAAGGAAAATTATCTTGAAATCTCAAAAAAAATTAAGGTTCGTGAATACCTCTATTCGATTTTCATGAGAATGGTTAAAGAGAACAAAATCAAGGAAAATAGACTTTCACTTTTTCAGCTTCTTCAAAAGTATGCGTCTTCATGATACTATGCGATCTTTTCACCAATTCGATAATTTATATTTAAGTATGTGTTCAAGCTTCGTTATCTAAGCAAACACCATGAAATTTTCGTTGATTTTAAGATTTCAATCGAAATATATATGTTTCAATTTCTAATTGATAACATGGTTTCAAATCGATCCGTTGTCACATCTAAATTTCGTCGCTTTCCTTGCATGTCTCGAATTTGAAATCAGAAAGAAATTATGTCTTCCTTAGTATCTCTAGTTATAACCAAGAAGGATTATTTCAAAATCAAATTAATATAGCTTCAGGTGTTTTTTTTTTTTTTTTTTTTTTTTTTTGGGAAAAAACNAACCAGGAACAAAGCTATCATTTTCGTCGGATCTCAAAAATAGGAGGTTGCTCCAACTTAATTCTTCATTTTAGTTTTTTTTTTTCATCTCAAGCTTTATAGTTTATATTGATATATATTTTTTCTTGTCGACCAACTCTTTATATTAGATCGGAAAATCAACCCATCATAGGTACATAACACACCTCAAAACAAAGGTGTTAAAGTCTAAATACCTCAAACAAGAGATGAGAAACGCTTCTACCAAGAAGCGGGACTGCTCCCGTACTACGGGATTACATAATCTGGAGTTGTCCATACCACCAGATTCGGAGAAACCCACTAAATCCCATTTCTTCGGTGAAAACCGCTTTGGGATATTATCGTGGAATATATATCCGGATGGGGATGCTTCTCCTAGTTCTAATACATTAGAGTGGACAACAACATTATTTATAATGCTACATAAAACATTTAGTTTTATACAAACGGATATGGAGCAAAGAAGGCTTGTGGACTGCTTTAATGGACCCAAAAGAATCTCATTTCATGAGTGATCTTCAAGTGGTCGAGAATGATCCTCTTCCACGAGATGAGCAACACGTGTCCAACATTCTGTTTGTGTCTTGCTCATGAAGATTTGAGAACCAAGCATCTTCGTCGTGTTCGGAATTTCATTATCTCGCCGGAAAACCACCACCACGAATTCGAGAAATTAACGATCTCTGCTTCTATTCACCTTCTCCTCATGTGCTTGAAATTTCCCCATATCAATCGTCACTACCGAATTTGCAGATAAATGAAGACACTTAACTACCACAAGCAATCTCCATCCATCTTCTTTAACATCGCACAAACCATCAAACATGGCATCAAAACGAAGTTGAGAAGAAGCGATTTACCAAAAACTTGGCCTTCAAAAACATAAAATAGGAAAGGAAAACAACTATAGATATTGTAAGCTCGACGCCGACGATTAGATTTCGTCTGTCGCAGGCTTCAAAAGCGCAGATCTCAGATTTGTTGTCTTCAAACTTTGAAAAGTTAGAGAGAGAAGTCAGAGATTTTTTTTAGAGAGAGAAAATCTCTCTAGTAGTAAACGGCGATGTAGTTTATTATTTCTAAGTTGTTTATATTGATATATCTAAATTTTTGTTTTATGATTTGACTTGAAGTGTCATTTAGATGTTCTTACTCACCTTCCTACGTGTCAGAAAGAACGTACCATCTTCTCTAAATCTCAAACTATGTGATTTGTGATAATTTTTGTTTTGTTTACATATGCATTTGAATGTTATTATCCAGTGTATGGTTTTGTAACATTTTAGATCCATCAAATCAATATGAACTTGTCGGTCATTTTATCATAAAGAAAACAAGCATGAGCAATTTATCACTTTGGTAAGAACTCTTGATCTTGATCGACATGAAGTAGTAAGTGACTTTCCTTAAACATATGATGTCAATCTCTTGCCAATAAAATGTAGCGTCTCTTAAGTAATGGATGGTCACTTGGAGAAGTGGAAAGTAATAAGTGCGGGCAGATGTGAGATGTATTAACTAAGTCTTTTTTTATAATTAAATTATAGCGAACAATAATATAAATATTTCATAATCATTATTATACATTACACAAATAAATTAGTTATTTTATAATATACTTACATAATACACCACCACATGATGTAATAATATTATTACACAAACAAATTAGTAATTTTTCACATCTGGGTCAAACACAATAATCCTGTTCAACAACAAAATTAAATATAGAGTATGAAAAAAGATTACTACTAGTGGATGGTAATTTGGAGAAGGGAAAGTAATAAGTGCGGGCAGATGTGAGATCCATCTCTAGAAGTATTAACTAAGTCTTTCTTTATAATTATGGCTTCGTGGATCAAATGCAGGCTTGAGGAAGAAAACAGTGATCTTTGCGAGGTTATTTAGTTATTTGGAGTATGATCCAATAAAAAAAAAAAGTTGTTCAAGGTATTGTGTATAGCTATGGAGCTTTGTGGACCATCTAAGTTATGTGTCTTCAACATGAAGCTCTTATAACAGAGACTAGAATGAGAAATCTCTAATGGATAATTTTCTTAGGTCAGAGAGATTTGATTTTATACCATGTCGACCTTCCACTTTAGTCAAGGTAATGTAAGATATATCTGAAATTTATGGAGAGAGAGATTCGAAAGTATTCACTTTGTTTTGTGTATTCACCATCTATTACAATTTACAAGTTTGCATCATTTTCATTTCGCAGAAATTTTTGTGTAGGGTGAGAAATGGTCAATTGGGAAATATGTTGGTGAAAAGAGACATCTATACCGAGCGAGTGTGTTTCCCAAAGGAAACCTACTTCCATTGTAAAAGAGGAGTGATATGTTTTGCTTTCAATACTTAAAGAGCCTCACTGTGAAAATAGAATTTTGTAATCATGAATAATGCTTTGAATACAGGAAGCGAACAAAAAAAAAATAAGATGAAGCATGCTTGTGAACAATTTAGAGAGTGTAACATTTCAACCTTGATAGGGAAAATAGTGAAGCGTAGAATATGATTTTCGAATTGATGTTGGAATAGATTAGAATATCTTGGACTAATTGGACAAAAAATTGTGTTTTCTTTAGATAGACACGAGAGCTTTGATTCAAGGAAACAAAGGCTATTATCAAAATGAATATAGGACAGTGAGTCCTTGTTTCTTCAATTTCACAATTTCGATTTGTTGTTTTTTTGTTATATTTAACCACTTCATTTGATTGCTAAACGTTGGAGCAAACCATTAAAGGAGGGCTGCAGAGTGTTACTGATATAGTTTATTGGTCATGTCAATATCAAGTTATGAGTTACTAGGTAATAAATTTGTGTGTTCGGAGTGGGAAATAAAGTTTGCTCGAGCTCAATAAAGAATAACTCTCTTTATTATGGTTAGAAAATAACTCAAAACTAAACACCAAAGCTCATTCCCTTTGATCACAACTCAATCAAGGTATTTATATGCCTAACACAACTTTGCTAAACCTAGTTATATTAGAATTAGACAACTTCCTAATCCTAATTGGAAAACACATTATTTCCATTTATCTTAACCAACTTGTTATGGATAACTTGGACATCAAGTAATGTTGAAGCTTATCCAACATTCACCCCCTTAGGCTTCAACTTCGTCTTCAACATGTCTTGAACTCCAATAAAGCTTTGCATTTCTCTTAGCTTGATTCGCGCCAATGTCTTAGTCAAAATATCCGCTTTTTGCTCAGCTCCTGGTACATGGTCCACATCAACAAGCTCCCCTTGACTGCACTTTGATTCACTCGGTTTATCAACAAGAAACCATGTCTTGTTTTGTTGATAGAGTCGATCTCTTCTTTGAACGCTTGTCTTCTTTTTAGCAATCCTTTTGCTTCCTTGAAACTCACGAGTTGATCTCCTTAGAGGTCGCACTTCATGGGTTGTATCACTCTCATACCCATGTTTTTGAACATGATTTGCTGGAACAGCTTCATCATTTTTCCAGACTGCGTTCTTTGCTAGATCATCATCATCATCATCATTGTTCCAGTCTGCGTCTCCTTCTTGTGTTTCATCATGACTTTGATGATCGATCACTTCCGATTCTTCTCCAGTATCTTCAATTTCTCCCCATCTCATGTGAAACATCCCTGGATCTTTGCATATTGGTAAACCATGAACCATCTTCTACTGGAACATCGAATTCATTGTTCCAAAACTGTTAAGACCAAGTCACGCGTGCCACTTCCAAGTATCATCTTCTATACTCGTTGTGGATACTAAAAACCCACAATCAAGAATTTATAGTATTCTTTTAGGGATTCAAATACCTTTCAAGGAAAAACTTATTAAGAACTCTGTTGAATGCAAAGATGCTTTTTATTGATTGTGTTTATGAATACAAGAATGGCCAGAGAGTTTAGGTTTCTTCAGTAAAAATTGTGTGTCCTCTTAATGGAGGATATAAAGACTATTTATACAGAAAGCCCGAGGTGTAAACCTAGAGAATATAGGAGAACCTCATTATACCCCAGAGGTTCAGCTTTTTATGCTCAGCCATAATGAGGTCGGTAGCCGAGTACTTTTTCTTCAGATCGTCGATTTCTTTTTCCAGCCTAGCAATCCTCTCAGCCGATGCATGAGTGCCTGCCTCGTAACTAGCATTGGTGGAGTTAACAATCGCAAGAAACTGAAACAAGTAAAGAAAGGTTAAGTTAAATGATGTCTAAGACCATCTGGAAAAAGTAAGCAAGGAGATAGACAAACCTCGGCACCATCAATCGCCAAGTTTCTATAGCGACGACTCTTCATAAGATTGGCTACAGGTGGAAGCTCGCACCCTGGATGAAGAATCTTCGAGACTAATTCTACCGATCTCTTTAGATAGCCAACGGAACCCCTAAGTGCCTCAGCTGGAGGGATCGAATACCTCCTCGGCTTCTTGGATGCTAACTGATCAACTTGTGAAGGATCGTCATCCTTCCCTCTCTTCCGGTCCCCTTTAGCCTGGTGAGGGGCCATGCTAGAAGCAGCTGGACGTTTCGGTATTGAAAGACCAATAACAAGGCTTTCGTTCCCAGGAGCCCTTGGAGCAGTCTTTTCAGTCAAGGTGTCGGCCATCTTGGCTTTCTTCTTATCTTCGGTCCTCGGCTTCGTTGGAGGAGGAGGGGGCATGCGAAGTTTCTCATGTTCCTTAAGCTCTCATCATTCTCTGGCAGTAAGTCGTCCAAGCTCACTCTCCATGTCTTCTCTGACTTCTTCTGTGGATGCTTCGGAAGAAGAAAGCGCGAGCGAGCCAAATCCTAAGGCAAGAGCTCTTGCCTTCTCGATACAGAGAGGTGAGAAGTCTTTATCCCACTTGGTATTCCCGTTCCGAAGCTCTTCAAGGTCGGCAAGAAAATCCTTGGGCACAGAAATAACAAGTTTCGTCACTGCAAAACAAAAAAAAGGGGTCAGACATATGCAAAAACGTGGCTAAGGCAAGACAATTAGTAACTACCGTGATTTCCCCAAGATCCCTTCAGAATTCCTAACCTATCTTCTTCAACGGTATGCTCGTCGATAGGGACAAAGAAGAAACCCTCATCCTATAGGTTGTCTTTACTGTTAAAGTCACGAATAACAGCTCGTCCTTTATGAAGGAAACAGTAGTAACGATTGTCCCGTTTCCCGTTAGAGCTCCACACGAGCAAGTTATCTAAGTGACCCACAGTAAGCTCGACATCACATTCGATACTCCTCACCCAAAGACTGACTAGATGGTTCAAACCACGAGTCGTGACTTGAGCAATCGCGATGTCGGCTTCAGAAATAAAATCGACAATCACTGAAGGAACGGGCAGCCACATATAGCATTTATAGAAATATGATTCGTACAAAGTCATGTGTCCTTTGAGAGGAGCGTCTGCTCGGTCTTCCCGAGATGGGACGACAAGATCAACTTCGGCAGAGATCGAGAAATCTCTCCTTAGCTCGGCCAAAGTATCCTCGGTTGAGGTAGTCTCACCTTTCTGCCATCCCTCGGGTCTCTCCCTACGTTTCACCTACGCTTATCTAAGTAACGATTTTCCCAATCTAAATCCCTACAAATTTCTTCAGCCTCGGTCTTCACTTCAGCAAGTAGTGGATCCATGTCTTATAGCGGCTCGTCAATAAGGGAAGGAATGTCAATGCGCAGTCTTTTACTCGGCCCTGCTTCATCTAAACAGTTCGGCTCGTCAACCCTCGCGCTACTAACTTCGGCTTCATCTTCTTGACATGCGCTACTCGACTCGTCGCTTCGGAACGAGGATCTTGCTTCGGCATCTGAGAGTGAAATCGGTTCGGTCCGTTGAGAGGAAGTCGATTCATCAACTTGGTTTTCGGCAGCATTAGGTTCGGCAAAAGGCTGGATAGAAGCAGTGGAAGATTCGCCAGGAGATGTCATGACTTAAGGTTAGGATCATCGTCGATTAGGGTTACAAGAGGTTAGGATCGGCAGGAATTTCGTAAAGCCTGGATCGGCTAGGGTTTTGCATATCAGCCAAAACGAATCGCAGAATCGAAGCTTCGACAGATAAATCAGGGTTCCTAACGATTGTAAGGATCGGATCGTCGATTTCTAACAATAAACAAGAAAAGGTTTAAAGAATCAGCAAAGAAGGATCTACCAGAAAAATTCACCAAAAACCCTATAAAGATCGGTCGGAGACTACGTAGAACAATCTAATCTATCACCGGAAAAGCAATATAACTTAAGGGAAAAAAAAAAAAAAAGGAAAAGGAGAGAGCACAGAAAAGTACCGTAGAGAAATTTGTGGCTTCGGCAAGTTTTGAGAAAACTGAAGGAAGATTTCTAATTTATAGGGGAAGTAGAAGTCCCCTGCAAAACCCTATGCGCATTAAAGGAAAGTTTTGGGCCGAGCCCATGAAAGAAAGAATCGGCCCTATGATGTTTTTGCTCCCCATACTTAGAAAAAATACATAACGCGAGTCTTCACTTGACTACAAGACGACTCGCGAAGTGACGAGCCGATTTGGCCAGGCCTCGTTCTACCCTCCGGTTCGACGTTATCACGAATCGGATTGGCATCGTTTCAGTTTAACATGTTTTGGTCCGGCGTCATCAAAAATCCGATCGGCTTTATTTTGGTTCGACATCTTTTTGGTTCGGTAATAATTCAGGATTTTATTGACGAACCAAATAAGGCTGCCTCGGCTTCTTCAACAGTTGGATTGTTTTGCGACAAAGTGTGGTTAGGCGTTTTGCAGCATTTCGCCTGGATTGGAGTGACTCATTCGTTGGTTCGGCCTAGTCATCTTGGCTATAATCGTTTGCAATTCTTAGACTCCAAGAATTACAAGCTGGGGGGCTAACTGTTGGGGTCAAAATTCCTCATGTTGGGGTCAAAATTCCTCATCCTGGAGTCAACAGTCAAGATAATTAACTTAAAAAGGAAAGTCAAAACATCTAGGAAAAACGTCTAGACAAAACGTCCAGGCAAATTGCCTAGTCAAAACATCTAGGCAAAACGCCTAGGCAAAACATCCAAGTAAAACGGCTAGTCAACACAGTTAGACAAAACGCCTAAGTAAAACATCTAGGCAAAATGGCTAGTCAAAAGAGCCAGACAAAATGTCTAGGCAAAACAGTTGGTCAAAATGACTAAGTATTGGAAGCATAGGCAAAAGGATAAGCTCTCGAGATGGCTGGAAAGACTAAGTATCAAATGCCTAGGCAAACGGTTAGGTCTTTGCATTAACCAGGTAGCCAGTTGGTTGGCTGTAACTAAGCGGCGAGGCAATTTTGGCTCGGCCTTGAAGACATGCCACAAACAACGAGCCTTTTGGTTCGGCCTCAACAAAAACAACGACAAACATCAATTGGTTCGGCCTCAGAGAGAAATCAACAACGAACCAAGTGTTCCACCAGCTTAGCCAAACGCCAAGCAAAGTGACGATCCACACAACTAGGCAAAAAACGAGCTAAGCCATGAACAACGAGCGGTATTATGACTAAGGCATTACCAAACAAGAACCATTTAGCTCGGCATCATCAAGCTAAAGCACTCCGAAGTTGAGTGATGCAACAAAGTAACGAGGCAAAACATGGAATCCACTTGACAAGATCAATGACGAGGCAAGAAGTCAATGAAACGACGAACCAAAGACAAACGAATCGAGTCGAAGACAAACGACGAGGCAACGATCATCCTGACCATGGATCATATACTTAGTCAAATTCTCAACACCTCTCATCATGTTGGACCATCTACTGGGCCAGGCCCAAGAGTTACTAATTACTCAAGGGCCAGGCAACTCTCATCGAAGCCCATAAACCAATCCCAGCAAAACGGTCACAGCCATGAAAGCCTAGTCGACTGATCCAGTCCAGCAAAGTCGGAGGAATCTCAGTGGATTTATCCGAATAAGGGAAAGAATATCAGCCAACATACGTTACGTTCTCTTAAATAGTCTTTAGATCCTTCATTAAGAGGACACACAATTTTTACTGAAGAAAACTAAATTCTCTGGCGATTCTTGTACTCATAAACACAATCAATAAAAAGCATTTTTGCATTCAACAGAGTTCTTGATAAGCTCTTCCTTGAAAGCTATTTGAATCCTTAAAAGAATACTATAAATTCTTGATTGTGGGTTTTAGCATCCAAAGTTTTGCTTATGTAAACAACCTTTCATCAAGTTGAGCTTCTAATTTGGGTGGATTTTTTTTTGTTTTATTAAAAATGTGTCATTGATAAAATAAAAAATGGTGAGTTACTGTAAATAAAACAAGATAGAAAACATATAATATTACAAACGTATGAAATATTTTAAATCTTAGTTCATAATGTACACTAGTTACAAAAAGTCCTATAAAATTTTCAATAATAAAATATAATACGACTATAGGTACGACTATAACTATTTGAATTTTTCTTTCTAAGTATTATATTTAGTATTTTACAATACATACCATTACATAAAGTTTAAAGTGGAATATGCTACTGATACCCAAATTTAAAGTGTTTACCAATTGTTTAATAATGAAGACATGAGAATAATGAAGCTATGTGAACCCAATAGATAACTGGGGGAGATTTTATATGTTAGAAGAGAATAAGTTATATGGAGTTGATTTCGTTATTTGTAGTGACCCTACATGAATCGGGTAGCTCAGTGTGATTAGCTTATATTTGTTTAAATACGAACAAGGGAGAATTCAAAGGTTTCACATAAGTAAGACCATTTTTAAAAAATCCGGACATGAAATACTACAGAAATCAACCAAGTATTTTGTTGTATCTAAAGACATGTTCTGCATATTGAGATATGGTGTTTGACTTGCATCGAGTTTCTAATTGTGCTATGACAAGCTACCTATCTACTGTATCTACAAAGCATCGTGATAATCCCAAACATATATACACACTAAATTTTGTATTCATATAATAAATGATGGTATTGGTGTTGAAATTGTGTTTCCATGTGCTCAAAGGCATCATAGTCTTAAGAGATCTCAAAATCTAGTACATGGATGTGAAAATCATCTTTCTATACGGTAATTTAGGAGAAAAAATTAATGTAAAACAACTTTAAGAGTTTGTTATCCCAGGTGAAGAACACAAATTAAGTATGTAGACTTGTGAAATCATTATATGGACTTAAACGTGCTTCTAAGCATTGACATTAAAAGTTCGACAACGTAAAGGTGTCAAATGGTTTTAATATAAATGAATGCCATAAATACATGTATATCAAAACTACTCCAAAATTGTAAATTTTTATTGTGTTTATATGTAGATTATAGGCCCATTATCGGAGGCAATAAATACATAGTCAATCAAACAAAAAACACGATCAAAGGAAAATTTAATATGAAAGACGTGGAATGAGCGAGTGTTATTCTGAAGATTGAAATTATAAGAACGCTCGGATAAATAACCATATCTCAAGATCTTTTTTTGAAAACTTACTTATGTTAAGAAAGGTGATTATTCACCTAATATGACAGATGTCTTTTGTGGACTAAAATGATTCATGCTTATACTTTGTTAGTCATAAGTGACTC
>OVAF01004233.1:0-10418 GCA_900406245.1 Odontarrhena argentea
ATCAAAATTATAATATTTTTTTTGTCAATAATTCAATAATATTATGTATTATACTAGACTTTAACCTAGACGATGATATAGTGGCGACACTAATATAAACCACTAGACTATAAAATTATAATATAGCAAGCTCCAATACTATAAATTCAAGAAGCATGAACCCTCTGAAATTATATATGAACTTGAATCAAAAAACATAACACAAAAAGTATAATAAAGAGATCTAGACACAAAACGAAAACTCGTTGCCTTCTTAGTACAGTTCTCATTAGAAATATTTTAATTTTTACCGAGTCAGCCGAAATAGTGTCATATTTTATACCTATTAAACAAGCACTACTCGATGGCTACATGAATACATAAATATCAATCAAATTAAAATATTACAATGATACTAATATTCATATATATGTTTTATAGTATAATCAATGGTTTATGATCTTAATTAATTATTATTGACCATTTATAAGTATTATAAAGTAATATATGATATTGTTTTAACGATAAGTTTAGGATGTGTCATTGGAGAAAAACATCCTAAAATTTTTAACTCGAAGTTTTGCAACCCTCTAAATGAGATTTCTCTTTAAGGTTTCTTGAATAATAATTAAGGTATGAGGCTTATAAAAATTCATGAACAGACTATTAACACGTTAATGTTAATCATAGCTTTGTTAATAATACTCCTACATCATAATTCCCTCTCTTCTGATCATCAGCTCAAGCCATAACAATTTGACACCAGCTAGCTTAGCTATTCATCCATGGTTTTATACTTTATAACTTCATTTGCCACACACAAAAAAAAAAAAAAAATCCATTACAATTTTTTGAACTTTATAACTCTAACGAAAATAACAAGAGAACAAAAGATGAGGAGAAACGAGATATCTACATGAATGCAGCCAAAATAAGTCATCCATAAGTTTTATAATGTCGAAAAATTATACAAGTATACAAATTACAAATACTATCCCAAGTTGGGTCGTATGACAAATCACATCCAAATACTTATAAGAATAATTAATTTCGAAAAAGTATATATAAAAATAAGAAAAAGAGTGGAAAACAAAAGTCAAAGGGACCATGTTGATAAATGGAAGACAGGGCTCCCATCTCTTGTTTGTCTCCCCATCTCGACTGTCTCACGTGCCTTTGCTCTCTGCCCATTGTGTTCCATTCAAATTCATTACTCAATACAAATAATTGTTTAATCACATTTTGTTTTTAGAAATTGTCACAAGTCACAACACAGTACTAGTTAGGCTTGAACCATAGTGTGTATATATAGCAAAGTCCGGACTGGACTAGAATGGAACATTATCTTTTCGTTGTGGGGTTAGTCTTCATGATGATCTAATCTAATTAGGTCGAACCTAAACCATAAACACTTCAACTTATAGTTGAATTATTAGTTCTCTATAAATGTCTTAGAACGTAATGTTTTTGTTGATTTTTTTTGTTAATAAATATCAAAAAATTCAAAACTATCTATATTAAAATTGTCTTACCTGCATTGAATCAACAGCATCGGTCTCTGAGTTAAAGTCATAATACGAGCTTGCTGCCGTAAGTTTCATCGAGAGAAACTGAGTTCACATAAAACAAAAACAAAAATGAGTTACTTATTTTTTTTTTTTTTAAATATTAATTAAGAAATATGTTAACATCACTTTTTATAATCTGCTTTTCCAAAACATAACAATATATAGCTTAAAATACCATAAATTTTATATTAAAAGATAAAAAGACTCTAAATTTTTTGTGTTAGTATAGTTTACTTCTGTTCATAAATTGATGGTATCTTTGTAAAACAAAAAAAAAAGGATGACTGATTAAAATATTGTTTTCTTATCTACATATTAAATACAACAAAATTGAAGTTTGCTTTTTGGAACCATTTCCAAAACTGTGGTACTTTATGTAAAACTTTGTGGTGGTTTAGGAAACATAGTAATATAAATTGTGCTGCTTTGTAAAATCTTGAAGTAATAACTAATTTAGGGTAAATGTTTATGATGAATAACCTCGACTTGATTTTGTAGAGACTGGACATAGTTTATTATCTCGTCAAGCATCATAGCCATTCCCATACTCTGCAGAAACATGAAATAACATCAATAATTATCACCCAAAAAAAAAAAAAAAAAAANAAATCACATTTCTCACATGAAACAACATAAAAAAAATTATTATAGGTAATTTCAAAAAATTAAGATACAAACAAATTTTATGAACAATACTTCTGTTTTAAAATTTGATAAAATGCTACTAAATTATTACTTTTGTTTCATCCATTAAGTAATTACCTTGTAGCATCCGGGAACCATATCTTGCAAGCATTTTAATCTCTCGTTAATTTTCCCTCGTCGAACCTGAAAATTTAATATAGATGTATTTATATATATGAATACATTTTCCATGTTTTGGTATAAATTTATATATAACAATAAAAAAATAAGTAAGGCAAATCTACCCGTTCAGCTAAGCTGTGGCTATCAGTAGCTTGGCCTCTTCTGGCTCTTACATGAACAACTTCTCTCTCTTTCTCTTCTTCTTCTCCATCCTCTTCTCTCTTCTTCTTCTTCATCCTCTTACCTCTTCTCAAACAACCCTATATTTTGTTTACAATAGGATAACTAAAACTTTAGTTATATATAAAAAAAAAAAAAAAATTAGGGTTTTGAGATAGAATTACATTTTGTGTAGTAGTAGTAATAGTATTCCCATTATCAGAGACGGCACTATTCTCGGATGAAGACAAAGTTTGTAACAAAGCTTTTCTCTTCTTGGTCTCTTGGACGTCGTTGTCGTGATTGGAATGAATGAATGTTGAAGTTGTGGAGAACTTGATATTATCATTAGAATTACTGTCTTGAGAGTTTCTAGGATAACCAAGTACTTGTTGTTGATGATGAAGCAAGAGCGAGTCGAGAGAATTGGAGAAAGGAGGAAATGCTTGAAATTGGATATTGTTGTTGTTTAGATCTGCAACTTGAGAATATATGTCCATGGCTAATGTTTGAAAATCACAAGATAGGTTCTCGAAATTCGCCATTTTATATATGTTATCAAATGAATTGAGATATATAAGAGTTTCTTGAGTCTGGTTTTTTTTTTTTTTTTTTTGGGACTTCTTAGTTTTGAGACTGAATTGTTGTGATACAAAACTTGAGAACTTTATATTGATCAATTGGAGTTTTTATTTTTATTTTTATTTTAAAATAAAGAAAATTTTGATGAAGAAATGTGGGGAAAAAAGAGAAAAACAAAGGAAGAGCCACGTGGGCAAGTGAACGTTCTTGGGATTTGTCTGTCGGAGAGATTATGTCCGAACAAAGAAAGTGGGACCAGTGTTTGGTCGTGAGTCCCATTGGTCTTCTTTCTTTGCATTTTCCAAGGATTAGTTTGGTGTAAGGTTTAAGTATTAGTTGTCTAAATATTGAAAAGATATATGAAATGGATGTAGTCAATTTAAGTTGTTATCAAAACTTTGTTTTAATGAAAACATTTATTAATATTTATTTTTTGCAGGAAGTGTTTTATGTAGGTCTATAGGGTAAAAGATCACATCAATTTGCCAACTTATGTTTCCAAATGGCTAATGCCAAATTGCCAACTAATCGACAAAAAAATAAATTGTTTGTATAATTGTATATATAGAGACATATGTGTTACAAACAAACAATTAAAAAACATAGCCGAAACATATGAAGTCAAAACTGTTTAATATAATAAGTACAAAAATAAGGATTAATTTTTGTATCTTTATAAACAATAATTTGACGTCAATCATAATTTTTTATCACCTCAATTGGCATACTAGATTTTTTTTGTTTTTGTTTTTGGGTTTTATTCTAGAGTTTTCTTTTGATATTGTTTGTCGTTTTGATGATTAAACACGTTAAGTTATAAGAAAGAGTTAGGTTTGCAAACAAGGTCAATATTTAGTTGGGCCAAGTACTATAGATTATCAATTATGAATGGTGGAGGGATTTGATTCACATGCAATTACATTCATTCAACACGACTTTACTCTCTAACTTGTTCATTAATAGAAATAGTAAATCATCTATGCCCTAGATTGGTGTGCTTTATTCAGGAAATTTCGGAAACAAGTCTTGGCTACTTGGCTTTATATTCACCTTTGTTATAGTTTTTTTTTTGTATGCGTAAAACTTCGTTGATTGTCTGTTGCACACAAAATAGCTTCATTATTGATCGTCCTAAATCAAAGTATTAAGTACCGTCATTAATTTGTTGGGGCAACATTATAAAAAAACGTATCATTAGCATTATAGAACAAATCATTCAGATCACTTTTTTTTTTTTTTTTTTTTTTCTTGGTATAAGTATTAATTCACTCATGATTAATGTATCTGTTCGCATGGAAGTTGTTAGAGTTTAAGATTATGTTGGCAATGTTATTACTTATTACAATGGGAAAATAAAATAAAGACATATAGCAAAGAGGTAAAAGAAGAAATGAGGAAGAGAGAAAAAAAATTAAATATCCTACTTGAGGAGAACATCTTCTACTAATGTACAATTGGGGTATATATATGTATCAATCTTAATATGTTATGTGAGTCCATGAGATATGAGGATCGGAGAGGCTGTTCTCCTAGACTCCTTCTCTATTGGGACTTGGAGGTTGCAAATCTAGAGGCATAATGTCAGTCCAGATCTTTGTGTCGCCAAGGTCATTTGTTGAACCATACCGAGATTTCGTATCAGCTATCATCCTTAATACCCATCGGCCTATTGTTATAATCAAACCAATAACATGGATGGATCTATATACTCAAATCATATATACATTCCGAAAAATACCATAATACAGAACACAAACTCCAAACTCTAACTGTTAATCAGTTAACAATTTAAACATAACAAACACATGCATACAAATGTTAGTGTCCGTGTGACTAATTTACTTACTGTCCCATTTCACAATTACAGAATCAGGAGACTGCAATGGTCCACTCTTATTCACATCTGCAACATCCATTTCTGAACCAAACCCATCGTTCTGTATCCTCGTCAATGTCTCTACCACGTGCGACATACACGGCCTAACATCTTTATCCGACTGCAAGCACTGGAACGCCAGCTCAGCCACAGCGGTTACACTCTGCCTAACTCTTGCATCTGTATCAAACCCGAGTGATGGATCCACCATTGTTTGGAGCTCATGGTTTTGGATTTTAACGACTGCCATGTTCGAGAGGTTGATCTCTTGGCGCGGTCTTGCGATGTCAACTGCTGGAAGCGAGGATATGAGCTCCATCAGCACTACCGCGAAGCTGTACACGTCGCTTTTGTTGGAGAGTTGATAGCATAGGTGGTAATCTGGGTCAACATAGCCTGGAGTTCCTTGTGGAGCGGTTGATACGTGCGTTTGACCCATCGGGAATAGTCTTGAAAGTCCAAAATCCGCAACCTAAATACCAAAACATACGTTTGACCCATCGAGTAATAATCATACAGACATCTTTGTAAGTAATGACCACTGTGAATTACTAACCTTGACGTTGAAATTTTGGTCGAGTAGGATGTTATTGGACTTAACATCACGGTGGATGATCTCGGAGGCGTGAAGATACTTCAAAGCAGAGGCAGTTTCAACAGCGATTTTGAGCCGAGTAGACCAAGGGAGTGAGCTCGGGTTAGCCTGTGGACCATGTAGATGATCAGCTAATGTTCCGTTTGCAACATACTCATACACTAGCAGTAAGTCCCGGCTCTGTTTTGAGGAGCAGCCAAAGAGAGCCACAAGATTCGGATGGCGTAAACCCGTTAAAATCTCAACTTCGTTCCTGAATTGCTCTGCTCTTTTGAAGTTGTTATCGTATAACCGTTTGACAGCTACACTTCGGCCATCTTTAAGTTTACCGTAATAGACAGTACCAAAGCCTCCATCACCGAGTTCTCTGGATGAATTGAAGTTATTAGTGGCTTCTTCGAGCTCTTCGTAAGAGAATAGACGAACTCCTAATGGTTCATCTGCTTTCTCGACATCTGAAGACTTTGAAGACGGCTCTGAGGAGAGGTTTCTTGGAAGCAATGCTGAAGAAGTTCTGTAACTTCTGGTTTTTCTACGATGGTATACAAAGCAACAGATGCTCGCTGCAATTAATCCCACAACACCAGCTGCAGCAGCTGCATTGGATTTTTTTTTATCTGTTAAGACTTAAAATAGATGGAAACGAACACGAAAACAGGCATAGCGGAGCAGAATCTAGCATCTGTACTCAAGTCGTAGACTTTGCCAAAGTAAAGTTTTATTTTATGGTGTCAAGAATATAAATTACAATGTAATCTATTTGAATGCTGGTAATAATCTAAATGAACTTTTACAAAAACTGGAAAGAATCTTACCTATGCCGATCTTCAGCCGAATATTTTTATCTGAAATTGAAAAACAACGCAGGAGAAAACAGTCAGAGGATTTTCACAATATATAATTTGCAGGAACATAGAGACTGAGACTAAGACTAACAAGTTACTTAACCAATTAGAGTTTGAAAAACCCCTAATACATTGAACTGTTACGGAAACTAATGCAAAGAAGAAATAAATTTTATGTCAGAAGGTTAGTTTACTCATCCATTTACAAAGGATTACCATTTTTGCAACTATCATGAAGCTTAGATCCATCAGGACAAAAGCAAACAAATTCCTGATCTTCAGTTCCACATCTCCCGCCACTAGTACTGCAGCGAGAGCAATTATGAGCAGTCCAATTCAAAGAAAAACCTATCCTTAAAATCGCGGTATAATTCATCTCCCAAAACCGATTTGCATCAGACACGCCACTAGCTAAAACAGGAACATCGACCAGTTTCTGGCACCACCTGGATGCAATATCTTTCTCCTTCTCCAAAAACTCCCTGTGGAAGACCCCAAAAGATCCAGGACTCGTGTTGCCAGGACAAGAAAGAGGGTATTTCAAGAAATTGTGACGGCCCGTGCAGTTGTAAAATATGGAGAAGTTGATTTGAGAAGGGCTCACAAAGAAAGGAGTCCTATGGAGGGTAAGATTATGCAGAGGCCTAGGACATGGATCATGGTCTGCCTTTGAATTCACGACCTGAAACGACTGAGTCGGGTAAGATATGTTCTTGATGAGGTAATCCTCATTAGAGATCCCGAGAACAGGGAGCTCTAGTTCATCGTCACATCTTAGCTCAAAACCTGGAGAGCCACAAAAAGGTTTTTGCTTGTGGGATAGATAGAATGGAAAGGAGATCTCGGGACCTTTGCCACATGATTTGGGCTCACAAGCTTTATACCTTGGATCAAGAGAGAGGGTTTGAGTAGGTAGTAGTATGAAGGAAAAGATGAAAGTGATGAAGATGTTATTATGATGGGATGTGAAGCAGAAACTTGGAGGGATCATATTGAGGATGCTAACAAGGAGATGAGGTAAAGAAACAAGAAGAAGAGAACAAAGTAAAAAGGTTTTTCAAAGGAGGTGGGTGAGAGTTGGAGTTTGTTCAACTAGTGTGTGCACAAGAGTATATAATTAATTCTTTAAATGAAGAAAACAACGACTGCAAATTGACTTAAAAGTGAATGTTTTTAAACAGTCCTCTCTAAGCCTCTGAGGTTGAAGATAACACACACTAACCTTTCTAATGGGGATTTTAGAGTTATTAATTGTTATCATTTTAAAAATTGGAAAAGTCAGTGTAAGAGTAGAGTTGGCTCAGTTGGGTAAAGGAGGCATTGTTTTGTCAAAAGCGGGTCGGCTAGAGTCGGTCTATAGTAAGAAACTTCAAACACAAGGAAAAATAGACATCCATTACTTTCTCCCATTCAAAAAAAAAAACAAACTGGGCCTCTATAGTAATTATTAAGGCCCATATAGAAACCCAATATTTTTGTGGGGGTCGAAATCGTGATTAGTGTGTGATTAATGATGCTGGCAAAACAAGACACGTAAGAGAGGGAGGAGATTGAAAAAGTCAAGTGATTATTAAAAGAGTTTTGGTCAGCAATTCTCTACCGGGTGGTCAAAGTAAAACGTTCTCTAAGTGCAGAATCGATTGAATGAAAAATGACTAACCTTTATCATCGTTGCAGTAGGATATGTGAGGCCTGTCCTGACACAGACACCGGAAATTCTCCGAACCTGGCTCCGAACCACAAATCCCGTCGGTTTTAGTACAGAGCTGGCACATCTCATCTCGTATAGTGTACCTGAGTTCGAACCCTTGTTCCAAAGCCATCCTCAAGGTTAGATTTGACTGGTCTAGATCTTTCTTAACATGCCTAAGCATAGGAATTTCTCCAGCCTTGGTACAATCATGGGGAGGAGAATCTGGTCTAAAGACATGATATGTTGTCATTAAGTTGTCGCAAGTAAGCGACAACGATGTTGGGGGAGGAACAGGGCACTTGAATAGATCGACTGTCTCGGTCTTAGGGCTTTTCGTGTACAGATCATTTCCAGTAAAATCCAACTTGGGGCAGTAACCCTCGAATAACCTCTCCTCGGCTACGGTGATCGACTTGTTACTGAGATTCACGGAAAGAAGGCGAAGATTGATACCCTCGATCTCTACGATTAGATTTTCATAATTGTTGCAGGAAAGCTTGAACTCTGATCGACCGCAGAAATTGGGCCTGCCGATGTTATCTCCCCAGAACGGGTAAGTGATATTCCCGGAAATCTCCGAGCTTGATCCGCATCTCAGAGGTAATCGGCACTCTTCGTACTGTTGATTGATGGAGAAACACGACGGAAAGCCAGCGACGGAGAAGATGGCCAAGGTGAAGAGCGGAAGAGAAATGGACATTTGATTTGACCAAGTTAAAGGTCTTTTTGGTTTGTTGTGAGAGACAACTTTACAAGGGGTTTTGAGAGATTTTATGGAATAGTTTGGTCAAATTTATCAGTGAAGACCTTGTAGGCTTATTTCACTTTTTTTTTTTTTTTTTTTTNTAGGATTATGATCGTTGATTCGTTACCATTAAATTCATGTTTTATATGAACGGTCACGGATTCATCTAAATCTTTAATGGGTTCTTTGACTTATTTGGCATGATGGAGTTTTTTCTTTTTCTTTTTGGCCACAGTGAAAGGGACTTGATACTTGGTACCTGTAAATATTTCATTTCAACTGTTCTAATGATGTTTTTGTAATTAATTATTAAGTTTCTATACTAATTTAATATTTATACATGTGTTTCTATGACCAAAATATGTCGACTAGTGATTTTTGTTGTTAGAGAGTTGCATCATCATCAATATTCAATCCTACATAGTTAGTTAATACTGCATTGTAGATAATAGTATATACTAATCATTCATGTATGTTCTTGATTCAACTGCACTTATATATTTCGATAGACATTACTGTAGAATTAAAAATAAAATGTAAGAGAATAGCAATTTTCTTATAACAAAATCGTTTTGAAAGTAAAAGGACTAAACACAATTTATAGACTTTCATTAGTATTCTTTCTTTTATTGGTGCGCTAAATATGTATAAATAATATTTTCATTGATGTGATCAGCCTCCAAATCATATGATATTTGTCTTTGGAACATTTTTATTTTATTATCGAGAATAAATATGTCAATCTTTTATTACATTGCTCTTCTTGTAGTGATTCCATGGATATTTCACAATGGAATTACATATCATTATTTTATAACTTTCTTCCATACATTTGTTTGTCCATATGATGTTTGGCTAACCTTTTATACTCACATTAGGTTATACTCCGCACCATACATGGATTCAATGTGATATTGATATGTTTATATACGATTAAATTTAAAAGATGCATAAATTGTTTGTTTAAAACCATGAGGTATAATAGAGGAAGTGAAATGAATGTACGAAATAATAAGAAAACAATAAGAATGATTTGATTCATTACTTGACGTTACCAAACACTTTTGTAGATACATTATTGGGTTTTTTCTGAATCTTTCCTTATTTGTCGGTAATCAAGATTTTCCGTCCAGATCTTGATTTAACTATCGATATCGCTATAAAGCTGATTATATTCAAATACAAGATTGGGTAAAAACAGACTAACATTTACAAATGTCTGACTTTAACTCTTATTTATAGTCATGACAAAAGCGAGAGTTTTAGGAAATTGTCTACACCTCATTTAAAAATGGAATCTTACATGTGAGACATACATCCTTGGAACCAAGACTTTGGAACCAATCGTTATTCTCAGTTAGAATCTTAGTCTGGATAACATGAAGACCCTTCTAGCCGGGTGATATGAAATCTCGTGCCGTTGCACAAACCACTCTTAGAATCAATATTTTTTAATAATATTATGGGAGAACCAATCTTTAACATCATGTCGTGGCTAGACAATCTGGTAATTAGGGCTGCGAATTCGGTTAATTCGGATCGGTTCGGTTCGGTTTTCCGGTTTTTCGG
>OVAF01004234.1:0-10412 GCA_900406245.1 Odontarrhena argentea
TTCAGAGAAACAGAAACCCTAGGCCCCAGTTTTCCTAGAACTAGCATTCAGGTTTTCCAGATCGTGTGCGTGTGGATTCCAGTAGAGGTCCAGCACTTGAGGAGCTTTGAATCTCGTCTTCCTGATCATCCTTCCGCTGCCAGTAATCAGGTAAACTCGAGATATGGGAATCATAGTTTCAATAACAGTGATCTAGGGATAGAAACCTGATAGTCCCTAAGTGGCTAGGACTAGATCCAGGTTTTCCTACAAACTGTTGATGTCAGAGTTCTCATGTCCATTAAGAAAAAGGCATATGAGCAAATAGATTAAGAAAAACACACATTTTCCTCAAGCCCATAGGTCAAAGTGATATTTAATTCAAAAACATATAACTTAAAATCTTCTAAAGGGTAACGGCCGATCTCTATGTTAATGGTTAATCATAAGATAATATGAGATTAAATGCGAAGATTGCGGATGCATTACGTATATAAAGGCGAGAGAGAACATAAATGCAAACATATATTTCTCCACTCACAAGCGCATTGCATACTACTCGCATATTTTTTTCCTTGAGCTCATTTCTTTAATTTCGTTTGAATTCTTTTTTTTTTTTTTTTTTTTTTTNCATAACATACACCTTCAAATTTTCTATCTACACATTCAAATTTTCCCATTTTTATCTTATTTCATGTTTAAACGGTTATATTCGGTCTGTTCGCTTTTGGTTTGGACATCTTCATCATTTTTAACGTATAATGGTTTTCGCCACCTAGAAAACAACTGCTATTAGTTATAAATCTTACTCTAGCATCCAAATATATTCAATAAATTTATTTCTTAATTACTCTAACAAATTTGGTCGTATTCATCTAGATTCATCATTCAAACATTTAAATTGTAAATGGTTCCACTAAATTCTCTAAAAAATCACTGCAAATTCTCCTTCTAACTTGATTCATGTGCAGTTAGCTGTTATCATTTACCCTTATAAAAAAAGAAACACCTACGTAAACAACGAAATATGTATATCTAGATGGTGAAGTTGGACTACCATTTGTAGTCAAGTGATATATGCCGAAAATCGTCACCGGAGATATTTGTTGAATTCTTGAAAACAGAAACTGAAGTTGTGGTGAAGATAAAGGCCTTGATTGGTGACGAGTATATGCGGTTTTTAGTGCGTTTTTTGTTATCGGTTACCATTCACGTTTTATCACAAACCGCACTTATTTACACTGTTTTTTACAAACCGCACCTAATCCGCAAACCGCAAATAGTCCATTCCGCACCGCAAACCGCACGTCACCATACGGAGCCAAAGAATGAGTATTTAGAAGAAATTGAATAGTTTTCTGATTATACACTCATCAATAGCCCTCACCTACATTTACCAAAAAAAAAAAAAAAAATTACAACAGTTTTTTGACATATCATTTTCATTGCCAAATCACGCTACTCAATATACACCGCTAGTATTTTGAGTTATCCGAAAAGAGAAACAAAAATAAATAGAATTTTCACAAAATCGTGAAAGTTAAGGAGAGGAAATGGGTAATAATAATAAAATATATAAATATAAGTAAAAAAAAAGAAGATGCTAATAATAATATAAATATAGAAAGGAATAAGTAAAAAAAAAAAAAAAAAAAAGGGGGANGATGAAGAATGGGCGGTGGAAGTGAAGTTTCTTCAAAGGGAAAGAGCGGCGGAAGAACAGCTGTTCTATCTTCCCCTAACTTTCACATGCTTCCCTTAACCCCTTTTCTCACTTATTTATTACTTGTTTACATGTGATGTGTTTTTTTTTTCTTCTTTTCACTCTTATTATTATTAGTTAATTGATAAAATACCTTTCTTTATTAGTAAGTTAATCTCAAAAAAGACAAGTTATAAGTATAATCATTCACAAGAGATAATGGTAAGAACATGCTCGCGGACTCCTCTTCCTTCATTTCTCTTTTTATTCATCTCCATCATTTTCTTATTACATGAAGATCCAGATCTTAGCTTTTTGGTCTCTCTATATCAGAACCCTTGGTGGATTGTAATTCATTGATTGATAAATTTTGTCCACGGTTATAACCAACAAATTTTATAAAAGCCTAGTGAGATAAATTGATGCTTTAACTTATTTTACGGTAAAATATAATGGTAATAATTGGAGGGACAATAAAAGATGGTACAAGCATTATGAATCTATTATTATATATACGATTCTACAACGATAAAATTTTAAGTGATTCTTACAAATCCACGATTCCACATTTTTATATGTTATGCATATGATCACGACAAACGGTCTTACTTGCACAATGTCGTAGAACTCTTATAAACTTGGCTTCTAGTAATGAACCTTTGGGCCAAATAAACCTCCACTCTCTTTACCGTTTAAATCATAAAAAAGTTACACACATTAAAAAAACATACAAGCTGAATCACCTCTGTATAACGTTAACTTATGAAAACAGAATCAAACTAAACTTGGGAACTATTAAAAAGTTAGTCTAATTAGGAGACGCAAGTTGTCAATCTCATTAGGAGACGAAAGAACCAAGTAAGTCATCATCGTTTTGACGCGTCAGAATTAGTTTGGAGGATGGATAATTTTACGGGTCAAGATATCCAAACCCACTTTATCAAGATTCTTTTTTCACAAATCATTATGTATATCGAGTGGGTTGCCAATACAAATACCTCATCACAAAAGTCAAACCCAAAGCCAAAAAAATAAATTACTTACACGAACTCACCAAAATCTATATATTGGGATGGCTTTCGATCACTGCAATAACTATCTGACCCCTTAAATAGACACAATGATGCAACTGCTCTCTCATCATTATGTCCATTCATGGTTTACGACAAACAACTAGCAAAACCTGGGCTCACTTGGCCAGTGTGTCAGAGACTTGATGACAAGTCAACTCAGACCATAACATACTCTGAGTTTTTAAACCCATAGCATTTTGGAACACATACACTCTCTCTTACAGATCTCAAAAATCTATCCAACCATAGACATTTCCTTAAATCCGCACTAAATCCAGAACCTATGGACCACTTCCCACCTCTACTCGTGCCTTTTCTTTTTCTTTTATGATATTATTAACTCACTAAACCCACAATTTTTATGTGGCTGTCAGGATTGGCAATTGTAGGTACTAGATAGGCAAGATAGAAAGATAATTTCTCACACAAACCATTTAAAAAAAAAACAAACATTTTTAGTGGTGTGCTAAGCTCAGATATTGTACAAAATGCACTCGTTTCTCAACAGGAAAAGGTTGAGTTCTTAAAATTCTCGGATGTACAAAAAAAAAAGATGGTGAAAAAGGAAAAAATCAAAAGTATGGCGATGGAAGAAAGATCAATTTGGTATTAGCCCCTTCTAGGTTAGACAACAGTTAAAGGCCCTGGATCTTACCTATGTACAAGCACAGGATAGAGCTGAAACAACATGCTTTAGATTTAGAATCCACCTTCAGTGTTCAATGGGAACTAATCGTGGAACCCAAGTTTACCTTTCCACACTCCCCAACTGTTAATCTGAGAGGCTCATTAGTAGTTGGGGCTGCTCTGCAACATAACCGCCGCGGCGCCTGTTCGCATCAGTAAAAGGAAAGAAACAACCATCAGTTGCAGATCATAAAGGACATAAACATGAAGTGATCGAATTATATACATAAAACAAAAAACTAACCAAGTGCCAGTTTCTGCTCAGAGGAAACCCTAAGACCTGGATCTTTTCCACCTCAGGCAGAGGGGGTGAGCGTGGAAAACATAGAAGCTTCCTCTTCAAATCATCCTTAATCGAGGATCTCAAGTATGTTCCCAGTGTAGCATTGCCTTCTTGTCCAACCTCTTTCAAGAAGAAGAGAATAGGTTTCTTACAGAGTGATGAAATCGGAAACTTTATGTCGAGATCAAACTCATTCGGGTGATGTATCCCGTTCCAGGCAGAGAAGGTAAGCTCAGCTCGCTCAAGATCCCGTGGTAGGAGAATATTCGGAAAAACTTGTACAACATAACCAAGAGATATCGAATATGTCAGCCTGTGAGTATGATCATAGCAGATAGATCTCTGCAAAACACTCCTGGGGTCCAAATTCATAGCTTTTGTGAAGAGTTTCAAACTATCTAGCGTGGATAAGCCCGGATAGAGTGGATTAACAGCTTCGACGTGATGAATAGAGACAAAGGGTGCTATGGGATGAGCCGACAAGAGACCATGAGCGTCTCCCTTAATATCCCACTGCCACAAAATAGCTATGATCATAATCACAACAAAGATCCTAGAGATCATGAATAGGCAGGCTTGAAGAAGTAAGTACCTGATGAAAGCCAGGCTCTCTGGACAAAGGAACTCCAAGCTCCGTGATGCAAGCGTGAAGGCGATCATCACTACCGTATAGCTTTGGGTATCTATCGAGACAATCGTCGTGGATACGAGAGAGAGCTTCCGCTAAAGGGTAGCTAATGGCGATTCCACCACCTCCAAAGGCCATGTTATGACTAAAGTAGGAGTTAGCCGAGTGGCTCTCCGATGGGGTTCCAACATAAACCATCTCTGAAGGATCGTACTTGCTCAATACAGCAAGAAGATTAGGGACATTGAAGATGGTGTCGTCATCTCCAAGGACAAACCATTTGACTTCCGGAAGAGAAAGGCGGAAAGACTCCATTGCAATGCGGGAGATTCGAAGTCCAGAAGGATGACCTGTGGGATTCGTGTAACGGAAACGAGAAGAGTCCTCGGATATAATGATCGGAGGAAGAGACTCATCACCTTCCTCACGAGAAACTTGCTCTTCGAGCCAGACATGACCACGCATCTGAGAAGGTCTCCACCATAACCTCACAAGTTCCTTACGACGTTTCCAAAGCTGCGAAGATCCAGCTATACCAAACATCAGGTGGTGCAGAGACAGATCATCAAGTCCACCATTCTCCCAGAGATTTCGATTTCTCGATTGGAGAATGTGCTCATGATTATCCAAGAAAGGGAGAGATTGAGGAGACGGAGGAGGAATTGGTAAAGAAAGATGCGAATGATGTCGTCTGTTCCAGATATGAGCCTCTTCCCAATCCCTAAGGCGATGCCAACAACGAGAAGTCGCGGGTGAGAAGACGAGAGAGAGCCAAGCGACGGAGGCGAGGAGAAGAGCCGAGGTAGCGACCAATGCGGTGGCGAAACGGCTGAGACGGCAACGACGGGTTCTAGGGCGAGAGATAGGGGAAGAGCAAGGACGGTGAGAAGAAGAATAGAGGTAAGGGATGAAAGAGAGCATGACGGTAAGGATTAAACGCATCGCCCCAAGCGCACATTTCCGCCGCCGGGCGAAGCAGAAACGGCGGCGAAACGAGATTACGTCAAGTTAGGGTTCCGATTCGCCACGACCACGGAGGAGGAGAACGTGTGCGTTACAGGTGTCCCCGTCTGTCTCTCTTCGCCGTCGCTTTCAGGTTCTGATTTTGATTTTTCAAAAAATTGGGGCGGATTTTGCGAAGAAGAAAAGGTTCGCTTCGTTTCATTGACAATGGGCCTGAACTAATTCAGGAATATACTTGATGGGCCTAACTGCTAATGGATAACGTCACAGTCCGGTGACCCCATCCGATAGACAAGTCACTGACCAGGTGGCACTTAGATAGACTGTCGGAAAGCTAAACCACCGTCACTGTCTGTCAGATCCGATATGCCGTATTCTTCTTTTTATCTTTTTCTAATTTTTAAATTTAAATCACAAACGTTTGTTTTAACAACAACAAAAAAACGTTTCAAATAGTTAGCCATGAGCTGGGCATGTAAGTTTTTACAGGTCGATGTTAACATGCATGATGAAACTGAACCACAAGTACCAATTTACAGTGGTTCCCTTCAATATTTGAAAATTAACTAAATGATTTTTTATCTTAGTAAATTCGTTTAGATTAATTAGGTGTGGTATTAAGATTTTCAGGTTGCATTCGGTTCGGTTCTTTTGGATTTCAAAGTTTTGGTAACGATGATTGAACAGTCTATTCAAACATATGATTGTCCTTTTCTAAACTCTATTACTCTATCCTACACGCCATGGTATATATCATTGTTTTTTCGTGTGAACTGATATATAAGATCATCCACAATGGGAGTCTCTCACTAGAGTCTCTCAACAAAAAAAATATTAATAAAATAATAAATATTATTTTTATATTAGAAGAGTCTCTAAAAATTCTTGGAATTCTCACCAATAGTCTCTCAAATGAGAGACTCTTTACACTTTTGTGAGAGACTCATTTAATTAAAAATTATTGTTTATTATTTTATTATTATTTTTTGTTGAGAGACTCCTTTGAGAGACTCTATGAGAACCCACCATCGCGGATGCTCTAACTATGACCTCGAAAATATTCAAATCCACAAATATTCCAGCCAGAAAGTAGTTATGATGAATAAATCATACTTGTCTTTTCGAAATTCATATCCGTAAATCATTTACTCGATGTGCCCTGATATGACATTGTAGTCGAGGTTGCTTATATCACAGCCATTAGTTAATTTGTAGCTGTCAGAGTCGACTTTCCCACAAATTATTCGGCTCTCGGTATATACTATATTGGAAAAACTCACTAAATTATCTATGTCTTTCTCGTTTTTAACCATAATGCCTTATTTTTTTTAGGGGTGACATTTTAAAACTTCTCTCTACCACATTTGGAATGAACGTAGTAGATGGCATCATCTCAAAAGCTAATCATTCATATAATCTCATTATTTGCACTGTTGATAGAGATACTGAAAGCAAGATAATACCAATCTAGTACTCTAAATCACGCAAGCATATATGGAGACCTTTCAAACGAATGGATCCACACTGGGTCTTCTGTTTTTTAAGAAAAAATGTTCTTCTTTGCTAACTTAACACGTTTTTTTTTATATTTTTTTGTTTAGTCTATATACTAATTATAATTTAAAATTCAGGAGACAATGTTTAATTAACTTCATTGTGGTTGTAATACCATAATATACATTTTAAAGGGAAAATTAGTATTCAGTTATTTAACAAACACTGATTATTTCATTGTTTTCCCTAAAATGAATTTATTGTTACAAGAAAGTATTAAACAATTTCGAGATTTTTTTTTTTCCAACAATATACAATAGTCTAAATTCCTAAATTTCGATAAAATTAATTTAAATCGATGGATATAGACCTTACATCATGCTCAAATTCTTATCATTTTCGCCTAAAAGACATGTCAGTTAAATGAACCGCATAAATAAGAAAAGACAAAAAAATCTGAATCAAAAGGACACGGGTGAACCACCAAATTAAACCGGAGCTCAGGTCGGAGTATCTAACTTGAGAGATAGATCTAGTTGATCCGTGATTTTTCGGAAAAATTATCTTATTAACCTAATATCAGTCATGTGACCTATTAATAAAGACCAAGTGTAACGTATTAAGCATCTAATTTTAAAGCAAATCAAGAGCTCGGACCGAACACTTCTAACGTGATTACTCTTTCTTTATAAACCTTCCCAAACTTAACTAGATTCCAATAAAAAAAGTTTGGTATCCACTAAACTGTTTAACTACATGTCCTAATCTCTTCCAAAAAATTTATCAAGAATAATGTGAAAAACTAATCTATCATCTCAATAATTTCCACCTTTGCTATAGTAGTAGTTTTCTTATAAGAAAACCATTTTCCACTCCAAATCGACGAATTTATTAATTTAAACTTGAAAAAAATTAATTTTTACATGAAACTATGCATCGGTATTTCCGGAAAGTAAATTCACTCCTAACTTCTCCGTTCGTTGTTGCCGCATGATTTATTGGTCACAATTCATAATACGACTAGCACGATGAGATAAAGAAACATACATATATGATGTGAGAAGGAAAATTAATTAAAGATGGCATTAAAGTTTTTTTAAAAAGGAAGCAAAGAGAAATGTGTCGGTGAGTGGTTGGGTTGATTAAGGTCAATTCTAGAGAAATTCATGTTTATACAACACTAGTATAGAAGAAGAGCATCTTTCACGTTTTTGTATGTAGAAAACGACATTGTATCTAACCCTCTTTTACTTGACGACATCTTTTGGATTTCAAAATTAATTAAAACATAGACAAAGCACGAATATTTTTTATTATATACTAGTAGTAGCTAGTATGGGACAATGATTCTTCAATACACACCGTTCCTTCGTCGTAATTTATGTTATGAATATAGATTATTTAAAGAACATTAGAGTGAAGAAGAAGATAGTTTTGTCTTGTAGAGAACACACATACATGTATCCGTGCAAAACTTATGTCAGTCTGGTTGGTGGTGCCTAACGCGATATTGGAAAGAACGTGTGTTTCTTCGTCTCAAAATACCAAAAGTTGCTTTAATCATTTCATTGAATTGGATTGGATTCAAAAGATAAAATTAATGTATTTGTTGTACAAGAGAGTTTTGTCCGTCAGCAATTGGTAATAATAATAACCGACAGACTGAAACACTCTCTTAATTGTTCTTGAAATCCATGATCAAATCATTGGTTAACTTTACCGAATTTGTTGACCAAACTTAATTTTGCCTCTAAAATTTAGCAATGGTTAATAGTTACTACAGTCAGTGACACTTTATATTCACTTACACTTTGTTGTAACCTTGCTGGCAAAAAAACAAAGTTAATTAAAAGAATATATAAGTTCAAACCGACAAAGTTTTGTTAACTTGGGAACAGAAGAATAGGGAAAAATATGAGATCGAGTGGCAAAACTGAATGCACTTTATTCCTTAACAAAATCTCATTACTATGTTGTGTATAGTGGACAAGATCTTCAAAAACTTTCTAATTAAATAATTGCAAAACGCACTCTGTGAGATTAGAAAATAAATCAAATACTCACTCTATTCTGTTTTATATGATATTTTAGAAAAATATTTTTGTTTTACGTTTTTTTTTTTTTTAAGTTTTGCTATTAAAAACTGACACAGTTACAAAATGCAAAAATAAAAAGAAATACACGGTCAACTAAAATATTCCCCCTCTCTCTGTGTATAGTGTTATCTTCGGAATTTTTCCAAAACCTTTAGGTAAATTTATTTATATTTGTTTACTGTTGGGCATAATTTTATTATGGACTAAGTTCCATATATATTATCCCATATATATACAAGAGATAACGATTCCCGAGATTTGAGGAAGATATCATATCTTGATTAATCCGATATATTCGAAATGAATCATTTACAGAAGAATCTACGATAATTAATTCCTATTACGATGGGATTAAAGATAAATATGAAGATTTCCCTACATAAAGGGAGTGAAGACGAACAAAAAGGGGACCAAATTCTCGTGACCTAGACCGAGATTAGAGTCACCTCCATAAATTTTCTAGATCAATTCCTTGTAAATTAAGCTCAAAGCTATTATAATGGAAATTGATTGATCAATGCATCTTCTTATTTTACTTTCATTCCGTAGAACTATTTCGAATCGAACGGTTAATTTTTGACCAAACATTTACCATGGGATTACTTTAACAAGATTATTCTTTAGGATGTCAAAGTCTCTCAATATAATTTCCATACATAAGCTTTTGTATCAAATTGAAGATATTTTAGAATTGTTGTTAGCAAAATTGAATTTTATCATGTGGTATGCAATTTGGAAGTTTAGCGAAGAAATACTAGGCACAATCATAATTCACATCAAAACAAGAGCAAATACGAAAACTAAAAAACTAGATTTAATAATCCATCAGTGAGTAAAGCTTATTTACGAAAAGCATAATCTTCTTCTTATTTATTGTCTATCAGATAACAAACCACATTATCAATAAAATTATATTAATTTTGAAATTAATAACTTGCATATATATGACATGTGTAATTACGATCCGCACAAAATTTTTAAAAGTATTTAATATCTTATTTTATTTAATACATATAAGAAAAATATATGGTAGTGTAATCTAACAAATTAGAAATATGAATATTGTTCTTTTTCTATTCTAACATTTTTTTTTGCTTTTTTTGTTCATAAACCTTTTATATATATATATATATATGTATATATATATATATTAATATATAATTGAGTTATAATAATAACACGTGTCAAGCTTACAAGCGTTTCCAGTTTTATTTAATACTAGTGGTGGTTGACCCGCGCTACGCGCGGGATGTATGAATTAGAAGATAATTTATATATGTTATTTGTCTGTTATTATACGTTCCTTGCTCTTTTTAAAATATTTTTGAAATAAATTTGTTTAGAAATTAGATTCATTATTCAATTTAATATTATGATTGTTAATATATTTTTTTAATCCATGTNATTAATATATATATATATATATATATATATATATATATATATATTTTTATTATCTAATCTCTTGATCTTGTATAATTATTTCTAGAAAGAAGTTTCCACAGAA
>OVAF01004238.1:0-10393 GCA_900406245.1 Odontarrhena argentea
TTCTCGGCCGACTTAAGGCTCTTGTACTCTTGTATAAATACCTCCTCAATTCGTCAAAATTGGGGGACAAATCTTTTACTCACAAACTACCGGCAACTTTGCTGACGAATAAAGTTCTGACTTTGACTTCTCGTTCTTGAGTTTTCCCGCGAAAGTTGACGAATCCCTTAAGAAACCCTAAAAATACTTGATTGCGGATTTTGACATCCACAGAACCTATTTTTAGGGTTTATAATGGTGGTTTTAAACTCTAAAACCACCATTATAAACCCTAAAACTTTATAAATAAAAGTGAATTTGAGTGATAGAGTTTAGATTTAAGAATCATAAGTGGTATTTAACACAATTTTCCTTCAAAGTATAATTTTGAAAGAATGGTAACCAAAAAGTATATTTTTGAAAGAAATGAGTTAAAAAATGTATTAGTGATATTTTCCCATATATTTTTTCGAAATTGAATAAAACATAAATGTTAAAAAATAATGATAGTATTAATAATTTATTGTTACCCTAAACGTAACGAGGAAACACGCTTCCCTCTCCTTCCCTAGTATCCACGCATCTCTATGTTTCTTGTGTTTTCTCTATTGGCCCAGACTTTGATGTAAACCCAACAAATGTAAAAGAAAGTCTGGGTGGTTCAGGACTTCTAGTTCACCTCTTGGACGAGTAAACCCAACAAATGTAAAAGACGGTTGGTCCAAAGCTGAAAAATGTTATCTATCAGACACACTTACATTTTTGTATACTCTCAAATGTCTGTCTAGTCTAGTCGAGTCTGTGTCTAGCTTTTTCGACTCTATCTAGTCAGTCCTTATGTTTGGAGTCATTTCTATCCGTGTGGGGGATTATTGAAGATTTTTTTTTTTATAAAGGTTAATTAGGTTTTATTAAAAAATATGTGGTGAATGAGAAATGAGTCTTAACCCTTAAGATAATGAAATGATGATCCATTAACTTATAATCTCATGTGAGAATTAATATGTGCAATTTGTCTACATATGTTCGTAAATTTTTCCAACTAGCTTATATAGTGACTAATAATTGTTTTTATCTAGTAAAGTAAGATAATAGAGGAGAAAAGACCACACATGCACATGCATACACTCATGGCTCGGGACCGTGTCTCGTGCTTTTAGTTTGGCTCTTAGCGGTCTTGAGCTCTATATGTTCCAGCGGACAGACTATTTTTTTGTCAATTGGATCGAATTATCATTTTGCTGATTGGGTGAGTCAATTTTTTTTGAAAAACGTGTAAAATGACAAACAAGGAAAAAAAGTTTTTACACACTAATGCACATCACATTAATGTTATGTGCTAAAGTCTACAATAAAATTAGGTATTAAAGACAAAAACGTTTTGATTGAGCTCTATATAAAGTACCACTTGGTGAGGATTCCAAAAATTTCATTCTTAAGCATCAAAATTTCTCTTAGACAATCTTTTACCACTTAATGTATTTTTTATATTTTTGAGAATATAGTAGAGTGTTTATTTTCGTTAGAAGTACTATTCAATATTGGAATTGGAATATGGTTTTTTATTATTGAATCCAAACACATGAATCTATAATAACGTCACATTACACTACCACAATACACTAGGAATAATTCTTTTGAGTTAAAAAGATAAAATCAGTTGAGCTTCATCATATATTTAAGGACATCGAGGCTTTCTATATTTTTCCGAAATTGAAAAAAACATAGTAAATGTTAAAAAATAATAATAATAATAATAATATAATTATAATAATTTATGGTTACCCTAAACGTAACGAGGAAACACGCTTTCCCTCTTCTTCCCTAGTTTCCACGCATCTCTCTGTTTCTTCTGTTTTCTTTATTGCCGGCGTCCATCTCAAACTCGCCGGGAAATGGGTGTGGATTACTACAATATACTGAAGGTGAATCACAATGCGACGGAGGATGATCTGAAGAAAGCTTACAAGCGTCTGGCAATGATATGGCATCCCGACAAGAATCCTTCGACGCGGCGAGATGAAGCGGAAGCCAAATTCAAGAGGATCTCAGAGGCCTACGATGTTCTCTCCGATCCCCAGAAACGTCAGATCTACGATCATTACGGCGAGGAAGGTCTCAAATCTGGGAAAATCCCCAATTCCGCTGCGTCTTCTTCATCGGAGGCTTCTTCTTCGTACTCTAACTCGCGAGCGTCGCATTTCCACCACCAGCACAGGCAGCATCCGCCTAATGCTTCGTCGTTTCGTTTCAATCCCAGAGATGCGGATGATATCTATGCCGAGTTCTTTGGATCTGAAGGTGGAGCCAATTCCGGTGGGAGAGGAGGAAATCGAGCGTTCAGGAACGGTCATTTCAACGCCAATGGTTATGGAAGTGAGATGAGGAAAGCTCCGGCTGTGGAGAATCCTTTGCCTTGTAGTTTGGAGGATCTTTACAAAGGTGTCAAGAAGAAGATGCGCTTATCACGAAATGTCTACGATGCTTCTGGGTATGTTTTCTTCTCATCTCCTTCTCCATCTTTACACATTAGAGCGTAATTTTGAATATCTTCTTGTATTCTTGGAAACAAAAATGGTGACTTTACTCGTTGGATCATGACGGCTTTCTAATAAGTTAAGAATTGAACACATTTGATTCTACAAGGCAACAGATGTTTAGGCAATACTAGCAACGACTTTACTTGGTTTTATGTCTACTGTTAATGGTGATGAGCAATGATGATGATTTCGACATGTCTCATCTTGCTTCTTTCTCTACTGCATTTATACTTGATGCTGATAATGAGACCATTGTTGAGGTTTGCCCCGAATAGTTCAAGTATGCTGTTCAATTATTGGATGCTGATAGTCGTGTTATTTATTACCTGTTTGTTGGCTGACAATGTCTGATATTAAGGGGATGAATATGTCATTTTTACAATTCTTTAAAGAAAACATCTAATGTTTCACTATTGTTTGTTTGATTTTGTAGTAAACTGAGGGTTGTTGAAGAAATTTTGCCTATTGAAATAAAACCTGGGTGGAAGAAAGGCACGAAGCTCACGTTTCCGAAGAAAGGCAATGAGGAGCCTGGAATCATACCAGCAGATATCATCTTCGTGGTTGAGGAGAAGCAACATCCTGTTTACAAGAGAGACGGAAACGACCTTATGGCCAGTCAAGAGATAACACTACTTGAAGCCCTAACCGGTAAGACCATCGATCTTACCACGCTTGATGGAAGGAATCTCAGGATCCCACTAACCGATATTATCAACCCTGACCACGAGATTGTTGTTCCAAACGAAGGAATGCCCATCTCTAAAGAACCTGGCAAAAAAGGCAACCTGAGACTGAAGCTTAACGTGAGATACCCATCAAGGCTTACTGCAGAACAAAAATCCGATCTGAAGAGAGTTCTTGGTGGGGTCTCTTGAAGAAGTTGATGATGATTGATGACTGTAGATAGCAAAACTAGAGGAGATGATAGATTGTGAATGGTAGGGAAAATCTTTTAAAGGGGCTTGGATTTGAAAGCCGAAGAACATAGAGGCGTTGCTTCTGTCTTTTTTAGTTATCTTGTTTGAAATTTAGACATTCTTCCCTTTTTCTTTAATTTGATTTATTTGATTTGATACTGTGGCCTTATTATGTGAATGTGTTGCAAAACAATGAGGTATGCTTGGTTTATCTATTTATCTTATTTAATAAAATCCAGTTATTCCCAACTTCATAACTAGGCATGGAAAATGTAAAAGTTAGAACCTCAGCCAAAATTTGAAAATTTGTGGTGAGTGAGGAGAGTTTAAGAAATTGATTTTATTATTTATGTTACCTTTGGGAAGTTAATTTAAGTTCAAAATGTGAGTGGGGATTAAACTTAGGACAACAGTGCGTGGTGATCAGTCGAAAAGTTTTTCGAATGTCCCCAAATAGTGTACCAACCGAAACTTGGCATTCGAAGGCCACGACAATCGTCTGTCCCAGCGCATACAACTAGGGGCTCTTGGATATGGAAGGAGTTATTAAAGTATAGGGATTTGGCTAGAGAGTTCCACAGAGTTGAGGTGGGGAATGGTGAGACTATCTCCTTCTGGTTTGATAGATGGTCAGAACTGGACTGGTTATGGAACTTGACAGGGCCAGAGGTGTTATAGCTATGGGTATTAGTAGAGATGCAAGGATTTCTAATATCCCAGTGAGCAGGAGGAAGACCCACAGGTCATCTATACTGAATGATATGGAAGGAGAGCTGGAGAAGGTCAGAGGTAGTAATAACGTCCAGGCTGATAGACATTTATGGAGAAATAGATCGGGCACTTATAAGGCAAAGTACTCTTCCAAGGACACTTGGTTTCAAACCCGGGTACACCATCCTACTTTGGATTGGGTAAAAGGTATCCGGTTCAAAAATGCCACCCCAAAGTATGCTTTTGTTGTCTGGCTTGCAATGAGGAACATGTTGGCAACTGGAGATAGGTTTCATCAATGGAACAGGGGAAGTGACCCAACTTGTGTGCTGTGTGGAACTAAGGAGGAATCTGTGGCACACCTCTTGTTTGCTTGCAGTTACTCACGTTTGCTTTGGGGGTACTAGTGGAAGGGCTGATGAGGGCAAACTACACTTGTCAATGGGAAAATCTTATACAAGTGCTGTCGGATAGCCAGTTTGACAACGTTACTAGCGCTTTGGTCAGATATGTTTTTCAGGCAGTGCTTCATCACATGTGGAGAGAACGAAACCGTCGGAGGCATGGAGAACCCCCATTTCAGCCCCTCAAATGGCTATTATAATTGATCTTGTGGTGCGGTGTTGGATCAGATCAGTGAGAACATGTGATGAGAGAATGGGGGAGGCATTAATTTCCTGGTTTGCCACTAGGACAACTATTTGAAGGGGTTTCATTCAGTATTTGTAAATAGGTTTTTGTCTTTTGTTTTTGGTTTGTTGTGTAAATCAATTTTGGTCTTGTAAACTGATGCTTTTTTGAATAAAACTTAACATATTATTAAAAAAAAAAAAAAAAAAAAAAAAAAAAAAAACCCANCATGACAATCCAAAGATTAACCTACTCCGCATTGGGAATTTTAAAGCTCATGATCGGAATGTATGATGAGATTATTATCATAATCCCGAAACTAATATTATCGTTGACAAAAAAAAATTATATATTATCAATTATGATATTTTTGAAATATATAGCACCCTAGTATTGTATTTTTGATCAAATTCAAAGAAAGAACTACCGCTTCTCGAGGAGGCGGAAAATACAAATGAAAACTTATTCGTCCAATTTTTGAAAAAATATATTGTATGACTATATATTAAAAAGGTAAATCTAATTCAAATAGGGATAAGAAAAAATAAATATTTGGAAACATGTGACAGATTTTAATCGGAAATCCAATAACACAGGATGAATAGAAGTCAATATATCATATTGGCAAACTGAAAATTTTGGAGTCAGGAGACTTGGCCAACACAACGAGAACAAAAAAGTCTGAAGAACAATATTTATTCAATAGGAAACGTGAAAAGAGCAGAAAAAACTCTGAAGAACAATATTTATTCAATAGGAAACGTGAAAAGAGCAGAAAAAACTCAATGTACACTTTTTGTGTGACCAATATATATTGCCAATTTGCCATTCACTTTTCCTTCCTCTCATCTTACAAACACTTTAATGCAAATCTAAAGATAAGTATGATCTCAAAAAGGTACTTTTCACGCAGTGTTGGCGACAGGAAAAAGCTTTTCTACCATATTGTTGGAGAGAATTCTCTTTGGGTCCAGCTCCCTACGCGCTTTGTTGTATGCATCCACTGGGAAGCGTTTTCTGATTCTTGCTTGGAGGGCTTCAAGCTCCTCTTTGTCCTTTGGTATCTGATCAAAAACAGATTCAAAGAGTATATATCAGAAATTGTCCAAAATGTTACCTCAACAAATTTTCATTTTCTTTGCTTACTTTTCACAATGCAGACAATTGTATTTTAAGCAGCAAATTTGTAATAAGTACTGTTCGTTCAGTTACAGTTATGGGTCTAACTAAAAAATTAAATCCTAAAATGGTGAGTGAATCAGACGGACATAATTAAGTGGAAAGTGATAGAATACGTATGTTGGGATTCAAGAATCTCAAATTTAGATTGTACAATTACCTCAATCTTAGCCCAATGTTCATACGCAGAATACTGATCCCACAACTGTGTCTGTGTCAATCGTCTATAGTTGAAAAATTCATCTGTGATGTCCTTCCTTTGCCGCGGGTCTGCTGTAGGGAGATACATTATAATACCAACCTGACACAAAATGTAATGTTACATATTATAAATGTCCATGGCTAACAATCGCGGGAGAAAGAAAACAGCAAAAAGTCAGTGCTAGAACTAGAATGGCAAATAGCAAGAATCTATAAAGTAACGCAACAATCTAGCTAGTAGCGAGTAAAGTACATAATATTATTTCTACCAGCTTTGTCTTTATCTATGAACATCCTAGCATCAATATTCTAAATGTCTCCACAACAAATGCACCGGTGCAGGAAATGAGCTTCCCAAAGACCGGCTTTAATATCTCATTATACTTAGGCTTTTGAAAGTTGAAGGGAAAACAAGAGTTACCCATGAGAAAATGTCATCTTCTGCAGAGCTGAATGCAGGACTGAGGGGGCTCTTACTTCGAGCTGTCCAGCGCTGCTCTATTGGAGAAGGTGCTGGTATTGCTTCCTTTTCTATCAGTTCTTTCAGCTGTTCTATGTATTCAAGGTCTTTCATGCTAGGTTTGGCCAGTGTACCAGCAGGAAAACAAGTTTCTGATACCCACTGTTGACCACCACAGTCAAAGCCCAGAATTTCATCACTCCACCCTACTCTATATCCTTCTGACTTTTTCCAAAACTCCGCCTCAGCTTGATTTACTTTTCCAACATGAACGTCATTTAGAGGATCGAGGGCAAGTATCTTATCTCTCAACTCTGTGAATGAAAGCTCATTTATGTCTGACTCCCTGCTGTCAAGAGACTTCTTACTAGACTCCTGAACTCTAAACATCATGCGGAATAAAATGTTTTTTCATTCAATCGTCCACATGAAAAAAAGCAAGTTAGACATAAGAATTAAACCCATAACGATACCTATACTTCGCAATGCTTTCTCTATAGAGGTCACGGACATGTTGTAAAGCTTCATCTTGAGTGTACTCTGGTTTGAATTTAGGTGGTCCACTCCATTTTGATACAGGGTTGCATGTTACAACCACGACAGTATCGGTATAAGGAATATACAGGTACTTCACATGCTTATTTGCAGAGAGCAATTTTCTGAACAGCCAGAAAAAACAAAAGTTAGGAAAACTTCCACCCTGAGCCAAGAATGAGATCAATCTGCTGCACTGAGGAAGGTGTCCGTTCCCAATGGATTGAAATGCACTACGTTATGTGAATGGAGGAGAAACTAGAAAGTGAACAAACATAAAAGCATTTTGCATCAACCTAATACTTCTCTGTCAATCCCATCCGACGCCAACTTGTGTATGCAAAGCAAGATTTATCATGGGTCGGTATAATATAGAGACTAAAACAAGGAATGTTTGCAACACTTAACTTGTGATTTTTCTTGATTTCTTGTAAATTTGAGACGTATGTGTGCTCCACAAGTTCGTGTCTTTCAACACATTGGAGGGTAACCTCAGCAACAACTCCAAGTCCACCAAGGCCACACCGAGCTAGATGAAAGAGCTCTGGATCTTTATCTTTGGAAAGCTCAATTGTTCCCTTTGCAGGAGTGACCAGCTTCATGCTAATCACCTGCTCGTCAATAGGAGGCAATCTAGCACCTGTCCCATGTGCCCCAACCTACACATAAACCAAAAACTTTACCACATAAACCTCAAAAGAAAAGAAGCAAGGGAGAGCAGAGTATGCAAAACCTGAATAATGCCACCAATCTGCTGCTCTCTAATGGAGGCAAAGTTCTGGAGAGTGAGGCCATATTCTTGAATGGCGTCAACCAACTGCTGGACCCTAATCCCAGCCTGCACACGAACTCTCTTCTTCTCCTTATCCACCTCAAGAACTTTGTCCATGAGCGCAAGGTTCACCATCCCAGAGCGTGACAAACCAATCCCATTGGGCGAGAGACCCGACCCAACGGGTCGAATCCTGGAGTTCTTCTCATGAGATTCCTTGACGAGAGCTTCGAGATCAGCGAGATTCTCCGGTTGGTTAAAGTTCCTAGTCTGGACCTCATGAGTACCACTCCAGTTGGAGACAGTGTGAAGATCTTCAGGTAAAGGAGCGTAGCGGAAGATTTGAGCCTTCTTGTGCTTCGCATTTTCAGGAAACGGGAATGAGAAATAGGTAGCAAGCCCACTGAAGATAGCCAGTGCTGCGTATCCGGCGTATTTACGGAACTGCGCTTCTGAGGCGGTGGAAGAAATCGGAGGCGGAGGAGGTGGCGGTGGCGGTGGCGGCGGAGGTGGAGTCAACGTCTGACCGGCGGTGGATAGAGGACGGGGAGGCGAAAATGGATGCCGGACGGTGGATGAAGAAGGGGTTAGGGTTTTGCCGACGGAGCGTCGGAGAAGAAGCGACCGGAGCATTTTGTTTTACTTCAGGCGATCTGAACCTGAGCCAAAGGTTCTTGTACAAGTACAACACATGGATTATTCATTTATGAAACTTTTCGATAAACCCCCCGACATATTTTTTATTTTATTTTTATTATTGTGACACTGTAATTTGTTTCTAAACATTCAGTCCCCATACACTAACCGGTGTCTGTTTGTAAAATGAGAGCATAGTTCTTTGTTCCAATATTCAAAAATAAAGTGATGAATATTTAATGCTAACGGTGATCCATCTATTCGGATATTCGGTTCATGATCAGACTCCAGCTTATCACTGTCACGGTGTTGTTAATACTGTTGGGATCCTAGAGACCTTTCCCTGTGGGTGTCACCTCTTCAAGTAGCATCTAAAGATCCTCTCTGGTCTGAGATGACAAATAGACAATATCACTTTAAGAATGTCAACAAAAACTACAGGAGCAATGCACCATTCTACTAAATGAAAAGAACAAATTCTACTATTACACGAATTCTAACAAGGAGACTACTCACACATAATGCAAGAAGCCATAAAAGAAAAAGGGAGAAGTTTTATTAACTGATTTTGTGTCGAACAAAGGATGAGTACAAACTAATCTCTACAAGTGTTTATATAGGAGAGGAGGCACGAGTTCTAGGGTATGAAAGAGTCTTCTAGAAGCTTCAATCAAGATCAATCACCAGTATTTCGTAATCTTCTTGTTCATATAAAGTTTCCATTTATGCATCGATCAAGTGTCGACCGCCACCAGGGTGTAGTGTCGGTCGACCACCAGCTAGATATTTCAGAATCTTCGTATCTAGAGTGTCGGTCGCCACCTTGGTAGGGTATCGGTCGCCACTCGACGGCAGAAAATCTCAATTCTTTGGTTCTTGCTCCATCTCTTGGTGAGAGACTTGAATCTTCTTCCAGAATCCACAAAAAAATCTCTAGTTCGTATACCCACATAAAAATACTCTTTATTCATAAAAACAAAGGGGTAAATCCTCGAAAAGATAGCTGTCTCGATATGGAAAAGAGGTCAAAATCACGTCATATCAGATATGTGACTGCAAGGATGACATTTTAGAATAATTTTGGTGGTGTCATAATGAAGGAAGACGCAAGAGCCATTTATTGCTTAGCAAATACTAACAAATCCTGAAAAATGAATTTTGTGGTTTACATACATTTAATCTAATCATACTACCCAAGCAAGCTTGGATAATTTGGGAAAACCCTCATAGTCTCTAGACAATATTATATGGAAGCACATAATACAATAGTGGTGATTTTCTTCCAGCTAATGTTGGTAGGAACTCTTCTCTCGGTTGGTCCACAATACACAGATGCAAAGAACTTCTAAGAAAATGATTACAACCTCAGCTCGGAGATGGTAAAACAACCAAAGTAAGGTTGCAATTAGATGCCAACATTTCCTCCTCGAGCCCCAACTTCTCTTGAGAATGCCATACCTGACCTAACAATGCGTGTTTGTGATTTATAAGATCATAATACGCGAAATTGTAATGTAGCACAAATGGATAGTCGCCACATGAAATTCCAATTTCATTGAGGTGGCATAAGATGTTCGGTTGCATCTTTAGAAGTGAATCAATGTAATATATCTTTCTCTCCACTTTGATCCAACACAATGAGGTCTTGATGTTGGCTCAACGACTATCAAGATCGGCGTTGTCTTCAACCCATTTCAGCTTGCTCAGGTATTTCTTCTTTTCCTCAAAATTGCCATTACATTATAGTAATAACTGCTTGTATATTCCCGAGATTTCACTACAAGAAAAACAGACATTGGTAGCACACTGAAAACGCTACTATAGGCCTTTG
>OVAF01004242.1:0-10388 GCA_900406245.1 Odontarrhena argentea
CCCATTCCTGGGCTGGCGAACATGGCGGCATGTGGCTTTGTTATCTTCATAGCCTCGATTTGATGAACGTTTTAGGTGTGTGGGGTGCTCTCGGATAGTTTCAAGTGAGTTGAATATATAGAATCTCATTTCTACCAACGTCATTGTATATAATAAAGTTCTTATCATTGTATATAATAAAGTTCTTATCTACCGCCATAACAAGAAAATTAAATATAAAAATCACCTAGGGTAACTGAATCTCACAGAGAAAGTTATTAACCACGTGAGTCGTCTTGTCAATGAGCCATAGTGTTTAATGCATCGACCAAAACACAACCCTCATAACTCCTAATACTATTGAGGCTAGTAATATATTGTGTGCGTATATATGTCATGTATACATCAAGCGACTGTTATTTAATCAATGATTTAAAATCTAACTCATCAGTTTTATATTTTTTCAAAATTTAGAGTCTATTTTGTTTGGATTAAAATCTATGCTAGTATCCATGATATTTTGTTCATAATCATTTGTTTATTAAATTTCATCCATTAGTGATTTCAAATCCATTAAAAGTTAAAGATTTTTAAAATCATTTGATATTGAATAATAGTGGATTTTAAATTAAGTTTTATAATCTTTTATTGAATAACAATGGATTTTAAAGTAAGATTTGAAATCATTGATTGAATAACGATGAATTTTAATGTATGATTTAGAATCATTAATGATTGAATAAGATTGGATTCTGCTTAAGATTTAAATTCTATTAAAATCTTTCATTCAGTAACACCCCCAAGTTTCATATATGATTTTCTTGTTTTTAGATACCTGATCATAGTATTGTAAAATTTTAACTTCCTCAAATACATATATGTAAATATATATAGACAGGTAGGTATATATGGATTAATTTTATATGGAATAGTTGACATAAAAAAATTAATATAGATATACATGATTAAGAAAACAAGTATGCAACCCAGAAGGCTACAAACTAAAATTATAATTATAAAATTGAGGGATATTATTTTTTTAAATTAACATTAAAATGTGTGAGATACTTGGATGCTTGGATGTTTGTAGTTTTCTCAAATCATGTTACCCTACTTTTGGTTTCTTGCTTGTTGTAGGAAAAGTTAATGTTTTTTGCTCAAATCATGTTACCCTACTTAAGGTCCCCTTAATAATATTTTTTATATGGATCCCCCACCCATTAATCTCTTCATTTCGAATAATAGATGATCATTAGTTTTTAATCAATTTACATTTGTCTTCACTCTAGATATGAATCTTTTTTTTTTTTTTTTTTGAAAGTTATATTTATTTATTTTTGTCAGAAAGATATATAATCTAATTATGTGTAGACTTTGCAGTATATGAGAGGAAAAAATTATTTCGGTTGAAAACAAGCCATGTGAGTTTACCAAACTCGACTACAAGAGTTGGAGATTCGTTACTTCGTCTCTATAGTGCCTTTAATAGTAAAGGAAGATATGAGTGGCCAGACTTGTTACATTTGAAGACGGTGTTGATGTCAGTCTATAGTCAGTAGAACAATTAGTGATGGACAATGTTTTGCCTACAAAGTAAGTAGTAGAAACACGTTTGTTCAGAGTTTGATTCGTCAGATTAAATTTGGTCATGAATTGGTTGGCCGGTTTTAGTTTTGGTCGGGATTCGTCAGATTAAATTTGGTCATGAATTGGTTGGACTTAGTTTGGTCTGGAATTGGTTGGGTAAATTTTGGTCTGGAATTGGTAAGATTTTATTTTGGTAGGATTGAATTCAATTACCACCATTTGTTTGCAGCTAATTTTGTAGCTATTTTGATCCCATAATTTGTAGCTAATAAAAATAGCATAGCAACAAATTATTTTGTGAGAAAATTTGTGGCAATTTGCTACAATTAGTAAAAAAAAATGACATAGAAACAAACCAATACTCAGAAGAGGAAATTTGTAGCAATTTGTGCCAAATAATATATAGCTACAAATTCTCAAATATATCTATAAAAAAAAGAGTAGCTATGTTTGATGTTTCTTGTAACTCCTCCAGTTTCAAATTCCGTGTCATTCTACAGTTTTTTACGCATCTTAATAAGACATTTAAAACTCTATTATACCCTAAAAAAAGAATTTGACTATTAATCTTTTTCATCAAAATTGAGGTTAAATTCAGTTCATAAAACCAACAATAACATTGAAAACCGAAAAACGATGACTAATTTGAAAAAAAAAAAAACCTAGAACGATACGTAATTATAACGAAAAGAGTAATATATAATTGAATTAGTTCGAAATTACAGACAAACTTGTTTCCTTAATTATTGAATACAACATTTCATCATCAGCATGTGCTAAAAGCATATAAGCATATGTAATTAATGATTTGCCTTAAGGTTGTCGATGCATATCATAATTTGAATATATAGTTAAGTTTCTGCATTTTATCATTCACAAGGTTATATATATATATATATATATCCTCGTAAACATGTCCTTGTCCAAATTAATATGAAATTTTAGAGCGATAAAATACCATGGAGACTCCCTTATAGCTTGTATACCGAAATTGGTAACTTTCGGTTAGGGAAACTATAGGGAAACAACATGATGTAATCACATTCTCATAATTCGGTATAAAACAAAGCTCCACTCTCCCTTAAAAGGAGATCCGAAATATACATACCATTTAAAATATATATATATATATATATATATATATGATTAAACCGCCGGTTAGACCGGAATCGGTTGGGTTACACAGTTACAATCGAATTAAAATTTCCCGAGTGTTAAACAGCTAAACCTAATTAACCGAAATTGAACCGCTCAAAACCAAAAACGAAGCCTTCACCATTTTGTTCCCTACCATTACACAACTACTTGTTCCTAATATATAATCTAAATCTTATCCTCTCTCTATTGAAAATTTCTCCTAAAGATATAGTACTTGGACTAAAATGGCCAAGTTGATAGTCTCATTATGTGGTGACACATATCTAGGGCAAAAGGTCCTTCAATTCTCTACCCATATCTATTCATTGATGCTTCATAGGTACCTGTCACTGCACCTTATAGAGTTTTTGCCACCAATAGTTTTGTATTAGATAATCTGTTTCTTCGTTGAACTTTGTTCGGACAACTATGTATGCAGATTCAACTGAACTTAATATACGTAAGAATCTGTTTGAACGTCTAAAAAGAAAAAATATTTACATTGCAGAGACTATAATATTATAAGCTTAACGTACGGGGACGAAAAACAAAAACTTATGTCACATTTATGGGATGAACCGCAAACGGATGTATATCTCATTCGTTTCAGCATCCATCAGTCCCTATCCCCATAATGAATCGTAGTTATTATCAAAGATTGACTTTTTCAAATTAAATAATGAACATAGAACTGCGTGATAATGCACGTAGCCACGTATGGTGGCGTGTTTGGGGTGGAAGTATCAACATATCGTCATGCAAGTTGAACACATGCAAGTGTTGGACTTAATTTTTCATTTCTTCTTTAAAAGCCCATATGGCTATTGTGTAGAGTAAAATTTTTTGGTTGTGTGAATGAGAAATGGGCCAAAGTGTTGGCCAAATAAGAGAATGAGTAAGTGAGTGGTGAAGTGTGGAAACTTAAAAGGTCCCACATCACTAAGAAAGAAATGAACGTCATGTATAAATAGAGGTGAGTTCATATCCTTGTTCAAAACAATAACACCCATGGTGTGCATAGTGGAGAATGGTTGGAGCCACACGCGCGCCGCCGAACCGAACCGGGCGCGGGTCGTTGGCCGTGGGCTCTTGGGGTCTTGGGAATGCCTCGCCGAGCCAACCCCTTTCTTTTTGGACCACGAAACGCGATGATAAACGTGAGTTTAACTTGCTCCGAAATTCACGGGATATCGTGCGAACGGTTTCTGATTTCGAAATCACGTTCTAACGTCTCCTACTTTTGCTCCACGTGCGAGAGACTTCAGGAATCTGGAACGTTCTTCTCTAGCTATAAATAAACTCCCTGAGTCTCCTCAGTTTCTCACCTTTTCATAAACTTTTTCACACAGTCAAAAGTAAGTCTCATTCGAGAGTGTTCGTAGATTTTCTTAGTTCGACAGGTTCATCAGAAGAGTGCCTCTTCTGGTGTTCATTCGTAGTTTTATCCTGGGTCCATCGGTCGCTGTGGCCGTAGCACTACGGAGCGACTCATTTGGATTACGGAAAGAGACCACGTCTCGACTCTACGATCGGTTTTTATTCGGGTTTTTTATTCTAAACTTCTTCTCGTCTTTCTCTTTCGTAATCGTTCTCTGTTTTCGCATTTATTTGAATCCGTTTTTCATTTAAGTGACTTTCGGGTCCTACAGCAAGTTGAGCATAGAGAAGGGTAGGGTATATGAATGGGGAAGGGGATAAAATGATACGAATTAAGTTGATCAAACAGGTTAAAGGGACAAAACATGAATGAAAATGGATAGAATTAATCAAAGTACATGCATGTGAGTGGCGAGACTATTCGAATAATTTCTTACACATCTTTTGGACTCCAAAACTTAAATAGAAGATTTATAATGAAAACGGTCTGATCTAGTTCAATTGGTGGTGAGGCAGAAGTTTGTGTATCTCAGTTTGGTGGAGGGCCGAAGAGATCGAGAGGTTGAGGCTCCAATCTGTGACTTGAGATTCATACCTAAGTTCTCATTACCGATTGACATTTTGTGGGGAGTGACTTTAGGATGCAATGCAAGTCTCTTGCAAGGTTCCGATATGTATGCAAGTCGTGTAACGATATGCTTTTGGAAGACAGATTCGTCCGCAACAACGTATGTCCAGCTTTGGCGTTGAACATCGGTTTGTTTTCTATTCTATTAGGATGTAAACTTCGAAACGTTTGTTAATGTCGACATATCACCAGTTCTTGGGTATGGCCTCTCTTAGATGAACATCATATTGGATTGGCCTTCGCAACAATCATCACACAGCTTTCTTACAACTTTTCTAAAGATTTCAGCTCCTAGGCCACCTACCATTCAACTTTGTCGAGTCGAATCCGGTTCCATTACAGATTTTTCAAGGAGACCGATTTTCCGTGTTAGAACAATGTCTTATGCGTATGATGTTCACTAGCAAATGCTTCATCCATATGCATTTGCTAGTGTAGGAAAGACATGCATATGGGTGAAGCATTTGCTAATACCGTCTTAGACCATCACCATGTTACTACTGGTCGTAAATATACCACATTATCCTACATTGTTTAGCCTCTTTCCGAAAAAAATTTCTTGTGACAAGAACTACAGGCTAATCAAAACTTCTAGTAATGGCCACGATGGAATATCTATCGACAGAGTCAACACCGATAATGATTTACAAACAAAATGTGACGGGAGTGTTTTCCTCCTCTTCTTGCAGCAACGTTTGTAGTTCGATCAAGATTCATGGATTTTCTAAGCAAGACGCAAGTCGAATCCGTTTGAGAAAAAACGGATTCAACTAGTTTGTTTAAATTGTCTTTTATTTTATTTATGGTATATTGTACTTCTTGTTGCATCACTTTTGCTTTGAACGATTCTAACATGTCCGTTGTCGTTATTTATATATAGTAGACACTACTATCCTTGGACCTGGCCGCACCATCTTCCTAGCTATTACATTATTTACATATCAGAATGTTTTATGCTATATATACAGGGCATATCCATAGTTTATTACTTGTAAAGTGACACAATGGTACGATATGCACCCTAACTTTGAAATCATAAATCCAAATCCGTTTTTTAAGAAAATTGAGTGCACGCATTTTCAATGTAGCTTAGTTTTGTAGGTTTGAGAGCAATTTCATTGTTGAATATCATTTTATATTTTTGAAATACTAATGTTAAGTCGAATAAATAAATAAAACTTGTTTACATCAGATATGCAGCTGTTGGATAATAAAAAAGATACAACTTTAACTAAACTAAAGCAATTTAAAGTCTCTTCAAGTTGAAGAGGGTAGTCGAGACAAGCACCCCAAGGAGCACTTCTTGTGTCTCCACACAACATTTTTCAATATAGCGATGATGTAATATGCCAACTTCCTCTCGGTTTTGTTAGCTGATGTTTGCGTGCTTCTTTCTTCCACTTGGACATTGGTCATGCTTTGCCTCTGATAGCATAACTCGTCACGAGGCAGGTAAATGCTGCCTCAAAAAAACCTGCCACGAGATTTTTTTTTTTTTTTTTTAGCTACATTGCGTGCCTTTTACACATGTAAGTTTACATCTTAGGAAGAGAAAGATCGAGCACTCAAGGCTGTTGAGTAGTTCTAGAGCCGCCTAGAACTGGTTTGGTTTGGTTTGGTTTTAGATTCGGTTGGGTTTTGAACCAAAAAAAAAAACGATATTAATTATAGCAACAGATATTGAAGATTTATGACCCGAGATTTTGCAGAGAGAAAACAAGGACAAGGAAAATTAATGCGGCTCTTCTTAAAGAACAAGGTATTAATGTCAAAGGCCAAGGACAGTGTTTCTCCGGCTCTTCCTAAAGGACAGAGTATCAATGTCAAAAACAAAAGACAATTATAATTATATATATATATATATATAACATAAAAAAACTCTCGTAAAACTCTCGTAAGTACATTCCACAAGACGCTCTCGAGCTCCACGTGCCAAGCCATCCGCCGGACGATTATATATTGACACGATTCGTGTGGGTGAGAGAGAAATTCGGAAACCGATCTCTTATCTCCGCAAAAATCTCCCACTGGACGTCGAACGCCGGCCAAAGAGTTGGGTCTTGAGTGATCTTCAGCAAATCCGAGCAATCTGTTAGAAAATTAGTGAAAATCCGGACAATTTCTATATATATACATAACTTTCTGTTTTCCTTTTTTCATATTTATTTCAGTGAAAATTAAAAAAAAAAAAAAACAACAAACAAAAGAGGGAAAAAGGAAAAATTCAAAACAGAGCATGGTAAAGAATTACGAGAAATTGTCAAGAATAACACCTTTAAGATACAAATTCATAAATTCTAGATTTAGTTTTTTAGATTTGAACAAGGAATAAAGAGGAAGAAAAAGGACCAATGAAAAAAATAGAAAAAAATGGGGAAGGAAAAAGAAAGAACTAAACTAATCATTGTGAAACGTTTTATGGATAATGTAATATATGATCATGAATACTTACCAATATAACCATTTTTCTCATTATTTACAAAGAACAAAAAAACATTATTAGTAAATCAGTGGAAATTTCAAACACCTACACTAAACGAGGACTCAAAGTTACCTTGAAGCATTATTGACACTATGACAGAATTAGAGGTAACCACCTCACAAAAAGGAAATTAAAACACACAAACAAAACAAAGGCACACAAAAACATTAGAGAATGAGGAAAAACCTATTAAAATAAGAAATCAAACATAAACACATTAGTTTGACGTTTAATAAAACACATTAGCATATAGATGTATATAACAAAACATTAGCATTAGTTTAACACATTAGCATATAGATGTATAATAAAACAAAAAAGCATAGCAATTACGTGTTTACACATATCAAGCTCTATGCTTAAACTTCACATGAATCAAATGAAAACTTTTTGATGAACTTACATCTCGGCTCGCCAAAGAACAGAGATTCAAATCGAGGAATCTCATGTACTCTTGTTTTAGTACAATCCTATCAACCTACTAAACAATATAAAAACATTAGCAAATCGATTTATATAAAAACGAAACATATCCGCATGAGTACTTACAAGATAAGACCATCTTGATCCAGTAATGGTACATGGACGCAAATCATTCATTCCGGGAATTATAATTGTGATTTTTAGAACCTGCAAAATCAAAAACAAAAAGAGAAGATCAGTGAAGAGAGAATGAAGCTTTTTCACGTGGTATATAAAAGAACGAGGAAACACTTGAACCTTGTAAATTTACTAAATATTCTCTAACTATTTTTATTTTTAAAATAATCAATCGAATTAAAATTTTGAGAAATCTCAGATAAGGTTTTTCGAAATACATTAAAAAAAATTCTATAAACTGAATTGTTACGATTGAGAACAATCTTTGATTTAAATTTTTGGAATGTAAGGAATTGTATTAACTAACATTCCTAAAAGATATTATCATGATTATCTATATTTCAGTTAATAATTTTCCGAAATTTTTTAAAAGGAAATTATTTAGATGATTTAAATGCTCACCTTAATTAAATAAATCAGAAAAATCTAAAAAAATTGTGGAGCCATAGTGTCAGCTCAAAATGAATCTCTATTAATATTAAGAATATATAAAAACGAAATGAAGCATTTGATAACGACTACATTGGTTGAATTAGCTCCGGTTGAAACTGGTTTACACCTCAAACTAGTAAAATTACACCACTACTCCTCTTAAACTTTAGCCGCGTGCTTGTGTGTGACGTAACGTTAGCTCCAAGTCATCGATACCAAGATCGTGAATCTTCTCACCTTCCCACGGCTTCACCGGAACGACTCCACTATATTTAACAAGATTAAAACTCGGGGATGGTGGACACGTCTGAGAAACGGTTTGAAACTAGCCCATCGACAAGAATCAACCGTTGAAACATCCGATTGGACACATTCCGGAATCGACTTGTAGTGGTGGAGACGCCGTGTTGGGCTTGAAGGAGCTGAAACCGCGAAATTGCTCATTGGCCATCTAAGAAGTCTCGGAATTGAGCAACATGTGTCAAGCTGCAGAAGTTATTCAACATTCAACTGATTTACATGATTAACTTGCTTGGAAAGCAAGCCTGTTTTGCTCAATCTTAAGATCAAGTCTCTTGGGATGTACAGAGTGCAAGTTTAGGAGTGTCCCTTGCCATGATGTCTCGTCAAATCCATCCATCCATCTACATCAAATTCAATACACACAACTTTTATCTGAAATTCATAAAATCAGGGAGACGAGACATTTGTAGACGACACGAGAAGAGGACCTTGGTTCAGCAACAGAGAGGGTTTTATAGGTTGTGGTCTTCGGCTGTCTCCATCTCCATGGTCAAAGCCCATCATCATAAGGCCGAAGTAGTAATCGTATCTATAAAAATCTTACATCCCACATCGTTAAGTTTTACAGTTGGCATCCAATATATAAAGGGTGTAAAGAGTAACGTTTGTTGTCAATTAGTGGTGAGGCAGAAGTTTGTGTATCTCAATTTGGTGGAGGGCCGAAGAGATCGAGAGATTGAGGCTCCAATCTATAATTTGATATTCATACCTAACTTCTCATCACCGATTGGCATTTTTTGGGGGAGTGACATTAGGATGCAAGTCTCTTGCAAGGTTCAGAACTTCAGATATGTACGGATATGAGATTTCAAAGCTCAAATTAACTTCGAGGAGAAAGAGCATCATAACGGCTAGTCCTTGTGATTTGACCAACATAAAGGAGTTAGAGTGGAATCTAAACTGTGAAGAGCCTCATAACTTATTAATTATTATATTATTATTATTTTTTTACTTTTAAAAAAAAAAATTTAAGGTTAGTTCTGGTTTTAGTTTTAATTTCAAGTATTTATTAATTTCACTTTCTATTTTTATTTTCGTGATTTTTTGTGAGCATTTATATCTTATAGTCCCTATGTCCTGTTTGAAATTATGTTTAAGGTAGAAATTCACCAATGTGCTTTCCAACATTAAAATTTTATTTATTATTTCAAAAAAAAAATCTATAACTAAAGATATAGCAGAATATAAATGGTGAAAAACAACAAAAGTAATCAATTTTGTATTGAAAAATGAAAAAAATAATCTAATTCAAAAAAACAAAAACTTCTTTAGAACAACGTCTAAAAAATGATAAATGAATTATAATATGCGTTTTTATTTGTTAAATAACCGATTTGAGTCCAAAAATAACTCAATAGTCATCATGATACTTATATTGAATAAATAACCAAAACTCAACCAAAATAACTATTTTACGCTCAGAACTTCTCCTTCACAAAAATATGTATAAAAATAGATAGTGTATTCAATAGGGTTATCATTGATATTTATACATAAAATATACAATATCTAGTCTTTTAAGTGGTCATCATTGACTTAATTATAGTGACATTTATCGAGTTTTCTTAATTTACATTTTGGTGATTCATGGGGTTTTTGATAAAAAACGTACCATTGAGATGGAGTTTTCTTTGTGTTTGATGATTCTTGTGTGTTGCTAAAATGTTTTTGTATACATCCGATATCTAGTGTATTACTAATATCACGGCCCATGCTATGCATGACATAGTAGTTAATGTCTTAAAAAAATGTCTTATTCAACTCGTGTTTAAAATTTTGTTGAACAAAAACGTATAATTATAAATAAATTATCTTGTTAATCAAAGCTACGCGCGTAGTTAACTGTGAACTATTAAAAATGGA